>JAOTQW010000004.1:10847740-10865066 GCA_026260075.1 Sisor rabdophorus
CCAAAAACATGTGCATTAGGTTCATTGGCGACTCCAAATTGCCCATAGGAGTGAACATAAGTGCGTGTGGTTGTGTGTGTCTGTAGCCATGCGATGGACTGGCGACCTATCCATGGTGTACCCCCTGCCCTATGTGCGCTGGGATCCAGCAGACCCCCGTGACCCCGGATTCGGGCATAAACGGGTAAAGAAGATGATTAAAAGAAAATGAATAAATGAATTTTAAGCGAATTTTAAAAAAAAATTGTATAGAGCTTGACATTGTGTTAAAGCAGCTTAACACTGATATTATAGTAGCAATAAGAGATTGTTATTTGTAAGTCTAATGAGGACACTGTTAATAACTGGGAGAAGAAGAAAAAAATGCTTGATTAAAAAAAAAATTATGAAAAAACCCTAAGATTTGTGAATTTACTTGTTCCTGAGTTTGTTAGGTCATGTAAAAACCACATGCATTATATACTGTGGAAAATTACTTTTTCTGAATTATATTTAAGATATAAGCGTTTGCCTCGCATCATATGTTGCCCTGTGTGCAATTGCGTGTTTTTCTTTTTAAAAATATATATTTATAAAACAAATATCTGTACCAGTTATAGAAAGCATCAAAGCATGGTGTCTGCTTTTTTTATTAAGTATTACTAGGATTTTGCCAATTATCCTGTCAAAATCCTGAGCTCTGTGAAGGGAAGCAAATCAGGGGAGGATTTTTTTTCTGACCATTTACTGCAGTCTTGATTGTACATTTTTTAAAGTCTAGACTTTTAGACACAGGATCATCCGGTCTAAATAGCATCGTTGTCCTTTAAAAGCATGACTGAATGACCCAGTTTTTGTTTAGAGCTAGGACTGTGTATTGGCAAAGACCTCGCATTACGATGCATGATATATAGTAATATGTTCTAATACAATAGCTGTTGAAATACTTGAAAAAAGTTTCTTCATTGGATAAGTCTATAATGTGTACTTAATTTGGAAATCCAGCATTAAGATTTTTATAAACATGTTACATCTTTTACAAGGAGGTAACTGTTGCTTAGACACCAGATGGATTGTTTCAAAAGCAGACCAATATTTCTTGAATTAAAATAAATAAAAACAACATTTTACAGTTGCAATTTGACTGCGTGTGCTCTATGTATCAGACATAAACAAAGCAACCTCATTCAGCTGTCAGGGGCTGAGGCTAGGATGTAGATATGCTGTTCAGAATAGTTTTTACTCTTGTACTACTGGGTTTCTTGGGTATTTTACCCGATTTTCCCAGTAAAACGCTAGTGCTTTTTACTGTGTATTTAAAAATTGTATATCATGTTTCAAGAGCAGGAAGAAGCGTCAAATGTATGATCACAAGCTAAATTCTCTTGATTCACAGTTGCCTGTGAGTGCTGGATTTGTTGAGAGGAAAGCAGGATGATTTTTTAAAAAAATGTTGTTGATGGTAATAACAGCTTAAGCTGATAAGGATCCGCTTCTGTGTTTTGGCAAGCTGGAATAAGGAGGGACAGAGAGAGAGGGAGACTAAAGGGAGCTCTGAGATATTTATGGTATGGTGCATCTCAAAAGTGCATGCATCCTGTAATTAAGCCTATGCTGCATTAACAGCCCTTCCCCCAACCCTGTCATTCCCCAGCCCCCACTCAGTCATCCGACTCCTCCCTTCCCTCAGTTTCTGATAGCCCTTTGGGATGACTTCACTCCAGCAGCCGTCTTTTGAAGTCTTACTCCTTGTTTTATTCCCAAGAGATGTGATAATTAACATTTCCTTTCGCTCTATGGATAGAAAATGGAGGCTGTGTGACTATGAGCATAGCTTAATAGGCACATCATGAGCGATGACATTGCCTTCCCTGTCCTCTCTGGCAGCTTTGATATGCTATTATTACAGCAAAGGCTTCTCTATTATTATTATTTTTTTTTCCAAATGTGAAAATGAGAAAGCACATGGTATTATTCAATGCAGTAATACCGGGTTTTCAGCATGGTTGACCTTTTTATAATGTTCCTTTTATAGTTAAAATCTTATATGGATGATTACTGGTTTCCGCATGACTAAACTGCTCTCGTGTCTCCATAAAACGCATTTTATTATCACGTTAATAAACATGTTGGGATGTGCCTTTACTATCACCTTGTCCAGTACAAAATGTTTTCTTGCTGTTGTATGTGTTGTGGCATTAACTGAAATAAACATTAAGCATCGCAATGTTCCAGGAGAACAAAAAATAAGCCTACTGTCGCATGTTAAAGATAGACCAGCTTTACAGGTTTTCTTACACTGATGGCAGCCTTGCAGTCGAAATAATTTGGGTTTTTTTTTTCTTGCCTTTTATGTTAAGATTTGATTAGCTCTTCTTATAAGCTTAATCAAAGTCCATGTATTAGTCTGTATTGTGGAAACTCCCTTCAAGCAGTTATTGCCAGTCATAAGAGAATGTTCTTATCCGATTAACTTGGACAAAAAACTTGACCAAATGAAAAATGTGCAAAGAAAATCAACACACAACCACAATGACATCAGGTTGATCAAGCTTTCTACCTTTTTGTTTATTCAATGTGTTTAAGCATCTGATGGAATAGACTTTCGTTTTTAGTACTCCTGTCTCTTGCTTAATCCAAGCAGGACTTTTTATTAAGTTAAATTTAATCGTACATTGGCACAACATAATGGCAATGCAGTTGCGTTCACTCAGGAAGCTGAACCACAGGAAATGGGCTTTTGTTTGGACTTGCCTATGATTTTTAAATGTGCAACTTAATGCTGCATCAGGTACCTACAGACACACTAAAGGCGTCTGCATCTTAAAGTGTGAACAATGTTTCTTAACCACAACCCACATTTGCAACTATACTCATCTGAGATTTTCAGTCAGCGCTGACTTAATCCTCGCTCAGAGGAACTAACAATTAGGCCTGTCTTGCTTGTCACATTTTGGCCGTTTCATTTGTCCATTTATTTATTGTCTTCTGTTGGATCCTTTTAGAAAGCATGTAAAGAAATACGACCACAGCAATACACAAGCATTAAATTACTATTGTTTGCTCTGAAACACTTCCACAATAGTACTAACAATTTTAATATGGTTTAGTTTATATTTATAAACTGTTTATGAAATAGGATTAATGATTCAACAATGAGCCAATTTAAACAGTTTTATTAGTTTTAATTGTTTTTAATTGTGTCAATTGGCTCAATTATATAATTACCGTAATATTATTTATATGGCTTTTTTAATTTTTGTATGCTTGTCTTTAGGTGCACTGTTGCCACCTGAACTTTTTTTTATTATTGTGGTTTTTTTTTCTTTTATAGCTTTATGAACTGGATAATGATCCCAAGAGAAAAGAGTTTCTGGATGATTTGTTCAGCTTTATGCAGAAGAGAGGTATGTTTTTCTTAGTAGACACTAATTTGAACTGATAAGTCAGAAGTTAGAATGAAATGCAGTAACATTAACACTTAAACCAACACAAATTGTGCTATTTAAAATCCAGCATAGCGACAGTTCGTATTCATAGTCATGAAAAATGTAAAAAAAAAAAAAAAAGTCCAATAAAAAAAAGATTGTGTACACTAATTAAAGTTTAAATAAAAAAACTTTTTTGCATAGTATTTCTTGTTGTAGCCTTTGGGTAAAACTCTGCAAAATAAAAAATAATTTCTGTATAGCTGTTGGACGTTTTTTGACTGCAACATATGGTATGTGAGAAAATAAGCAGATGTTATAGCTAGGCCTTGAAGTTATCAGAAACCTATTATTATTATTATTATTAGCTTTTTATTGAACAGGCTTCAACCTAAAAAATGTTTACATACAGTATATTTGTCCTTCACATAAGCAGCATGGAAATTCAATATTTATGAGAGAATTGTTTGTTTAAGATAAAAGAATCTTTAGTTGCTTATATTTTAACACACCTAAAGGAAAATGCCCTGATCAGCCACAAGCACTTGCCCGTGACGTGAATAACATTGATCATCTTTCAATGGCACTGGTCAGGGATGTGTGGTGATGTAAATAGTCACTCTTTCAAAGATCTCACTGATGTCAACAAGGCCTAAGTTGTGATGGCTGTACAACTGTAACAGTCTAATTATTTCCATGTCACATGTTAGCCGTATATAGTGGTTAATGCCTACCCAAAGTGGTCCAACAAAGGAAAGCCAGTAAACCATTAACAGGGTCATGGTTTTCCAAAGCTTATTAATACATATGGGTATAAAGACTAGCTTGTATGGACTGATCCAACAAATGAGCTACTGTAGCGCATACTGCTAAAAGTAAATGCCTGCTTAAATAGAAGTAACAACACAGTGTATCCCAGCTTGCTGTGTATACAGAAACTTGTCACAGAACTCAGTGCTTACAGAACTGGACCATGGCGCATTTAAAGATGGTGACCTGGTTTTCAGTTTCATGTCATCAGAATGCACTGTTGGTGAGAGTTTAGTTGGCAGAGGCACTCCGTACAATGTTACGAATCCTTAGGTGTTGCTAATAAAATAGGTTTTAAACCAAAGCTCATCAGCTAGCTTACTGTACAATGCGATAAATACAATGCGAAAAATACAATGCGATAGTTAATATTTGACTTATTTTTTCTGCCAAGCTTAGCAGATACAAATTGTGCTGGAGCTTTGTCCTGCCTTTATTTCATTTATTAAAAAATGGAAATACTGCTAGATTTTTGCTGTGCCTCATATTGCGATTGAATTGTTTGTGGCAGCTACAGGTGCCTCTAGCTTATCGCAGTCAGCACATCATGAAAGCTTTGCAATGAAATGAAATGAAAGCTTTGCTCTGCGCACATTTGTATGTGTATATATTTTTAAAATGTGTTTATTTTTGCGATATTCATTTCAATATGCACATATGCACTATTTCTATATATATCGGCATGGCATTGGTATTTCCTAATTTTTTTAGGAAAACTTTACTTTCTTTTACTAGGAAAAAAAAAAAAGTTTTTCAAAGATAACTTAAAAAGCATAAGGAGTTGACTCACCATAAGAACGCCCCAGATTTTAATTTGATCACGTATCGGTAGGAGGTGCTGGACAGTGATATATGCTGGCGCTGCCCTTTGAAGGAGGATCTGCTGCTTGGTGCCAGATTTCAGGATGGGTCAGGATAAATACTAAATATTTTACACAATACTGGAGAGGCTATCTATTGTAAACAAGTTGTTTAATCTAAGACTGCCCTCTAGAGACACGCAGGCAAATGACCCCTCTACTCAGAACTTTTATCCTATATTGAGTACATGCTGTGTACATATACTCTTTGGTAGTTGTATATACTATCCATATCCAGAATTTACCTTGTAAAACCATGTTCATTGTGTTTATTTGTAGGCACTCCCGTGAACAGAATTCCCATCATGGCCAAGCAGGTATTAGATCTGCATATGCTCTACCAGCTGGTGACTGAGAAGGGTGGTCTGGTGGAGGTTATTAATAAAAAGTTATGGCGAGAAATCACCAAAGGACTGAATTTACCCACCTCAATCACCAGCGCTGCATTTACACTCAGAACACAGTAAGTATTTTTTTATTTAACAGCTCTAAAAAGTCCAGAAATGTTTTTCCCCCACTTGGCCCAGGTAAAAGACACCTTATCTTACCACAGAGGCTTTGAACTGATCCATGGCATCAGTAATTTTTTTTCCTATCAGCAAATAGCTAGCAAGCTAAAAAATATATATTTTTATTACAGATAAACTTACAGGGTTAGACCCAAAAAGGTGACAACTGATACTGATGTTTAAGATAGGGCCTATATGTAATGACTGTAGGCTCCTGTATTTGAATTGCAATTCGAGCATAGCTGTGATTCTTAATCATTTTATATTTTGTTATAGGCTTGTATTAATGCATTAATTTAAATTACTTCTAGAATTGAACTGGTTAGTTAGAAGTTAGAAATAGGATCGAAATAATCACATCTCGAATGAACTGGTGGTGTATGTTGGCAGATTCTGATGAATTTTTTTTCCTGTTGCCAAGGACGTCACATTTCTATTCCTCTCTTATTCCAGATACATGAAGTACCTTTATCCATATGAATGTGAAAAGCGAGGTCTCAGCAACCCTAATGAGCTCCAGGCTGCTATAGACAGCAACCGGCGAGAGGGACGACGCCAGGCTTTCGGCGGTTCGCTTTTTAGCTACTCACCCAATGGGGCCCCCACAATGCTCTCCTCTCCCAAAATTTCAGTACCCACTATTGGTATGGCTGTGGGGACCGGTGATACTTCGCTTTCCTCTATTCACAAAATTAAGCAGGGTAAGGGCTTTCTCTGACTTCCAAATGTAAGCTTTGAAGGGTTATGCGATTATGCCTTTGATTTTTGATTAATTATAATTTAACTGTTTGTTTAAAAATTGTTGTATTAAATTATTTTATTTACATTTACATGATTTGTCATGCCACAGTTGTTTGTATTATAAACTATAAAGCTAGTCATGTTTTAATTTTTCCTCTTATTAGGTCATAATTATTTACATGAATTTCATAGAGTTCTTTGGTAGAAACCCTGCATTTAGAGGTTGCATAAAGACACAATCTGGAATTAATTAATAATAAACAGTAATAATAATTTTTGGAATTACTATTTAGGACTGATTTACGAGATCTGACTTAAAACATGTGCACACAGACAGTAGTTTTTGCCAAAAGTGTATAAAATTTTAGACATTCCCTAAGATCCACCGTCTTCTGCCATTTCTCACTTCCCGTTTGTCCAACCTAACTTGCTTCTGTTTCTTTACATAGATGATGATGTGAGTCAGTCTCTGGCTGCACAGACTAGACTGCCTGGCACTCTGGCCGCTCAGTCAGTGGCAGCAGCTCAAGCAGTGGCAGTGCAGGCTGCCATGGCTGCTCAGGTTGCTGCCCTCGAGCAGCTGAGGGAGAAGCTTGAATCAGGTGAGCCACCTGAGAAGAAGATTGCATTGCCTGCAGAGGACCAACAGCGGCTTTTGCAGAGGGCACTGCAGCAGAACCTGTTAGCAATGAGCACACAAATGCCAATGAACATCCGCATCAACAGTCAAGGTAAGGCTTGGGATTGGCCCCAGTTGTTTCAAGCTTTTTTCGTGAAAATGAAAAAGGTGAAAAATGACAAGGAAATCAATAGCTTTGTTGGAAGTTGAGCTTTACCATTATTTCTTCCTGTATCGTGGAGCATACCTAAAAAGCTACAACGTTATTAGAATAAAACTCACCTGCAATTTTGCCTATGATTTAGTCATCCGAGACAAACTCTGAACTCCTAAAAGATTAGTATAATGCTATAAAACTATTTATGAATTGATGACGCATAAATCCTTAATTAAATTACTAATTTAATCTTGTGCGCTAATTAGTTTTTTAAATTGGTTAAAATACACAAGACTCATCAGATTAATGTTTTAAAACCATATATATATATATATATATATATATATATATAATATAAATTTAGTTATTTATTATATATTATATACAAATTAATGCAAATGTATTGCAGTAAGAAGCTATTTTTATATGCATTAAGACCAATTAGACATCTCAGATCCATTTTAGGACTAAGATCCATTTTAGCTATTAAGATGATGGATGATGTACATAGAATGTACATAGAGATGTTTCTTGTATACAAAAGTTGTACAAATGACAGTGTGTATGCCAGATGAGCATTGTTATAAGCTCTGTTGTCAAACCCTTTTTCTCATGGACCTGTATAATTTTTTTGTATAGTTTGGATTTTCTCCAATACACACGCACATTCTGTTTGGCTGAAGTAAATATTTAGACATTTCTTTGGTTTTCTAAAATTTTCCCTATTTTTAATTGCATCTCGAAAGAAACACCAAGACAACCATTTATAGACATGTCAGACTTTCCCTGAGATCATTTTTATGAAAACTTTACCAGTAATTTTTACTGGTGAAAATTTACAAAGAAAATTCTTTGTAAAGTGTCTTGATGGTAACTGGTATCATTTTCTTATACTGCTTACTATCTATCATGTAGGAAAACCAATCCTTTAATGACTTTCATTTACTAAATTCTTCATTAACTAAACATGAATCAAGCAAGTCATTTCGTTTCTTTCTTGTTCTATTCTTGATCTATGTAAATATGCAAGAGCTTTCACGGTAAATGGCCTAAAAATTTCCCCAACTGCACAGTCAAGTAGGGAAAAAACTGTAGTAGAAGTTCTACACAACTGCAGTCAGAAGTCAAAGTACTGACCCCTTTTTCACCTGAAAGAATGCATCTCTTGCTGCTGTGTGTGTGGGCATAGGGAAATCCCCTCTGTAATAAGCAGAAGTAATAACATGGTGTGGTTTATTTACGTGTGGTTTTATCTGAAGAAATTCGTAGTAAACGTGAGCATATTAGTGTTTTACGGCTCTCCCATGGTGTGACTGGGCTCTCCAGATTCCTTCTACCATCATGAAAGAGAAATTTCCCTTTTGTCACTGCTCAAAGCTGTTTTTTTTTTTTTGTAAGTATGGGGGAAGTTGTAGCTCAGTACTTCTGTTTTGAAATACTGTCCAGAAAATTGTAGGCTCGATTTCTATCAAGCTCCCACTGCTGGGCCCCTAAGCAAGGCCTTAAGCCTTTAATTCTTTAGTTAGCTAAATTAAATACTTACAAGTCGGTCCAGTTAAGGGCATCTGCTAAATGTAAATAAAATGCAAATGTAATTGAATCTGTTGGTGATGACGAAGAAAGAAATTGGCATTCTTAAAAAAAAAACCTAGAAAATGTACCCATGTTAGTATCAGAAATGAACTAAAGGAATTAGTTACATTCCATGTGTTTATTAAGGTTATAATAGTCAATGCAAAAATGATGGACCTATTAAATTTTCATTGCATTTTGTTGTTTTCTACCTTTCAGAGAACAGACAGGATTCTGCCCTCAACCTCACAGCTAATGGCCTGAACAGCATTAGTATGTCAGTAGAACTCAATGGAGTCATCTATGCTGGTACGTATAATGACCAATGCAGCAATCGCTGTATTTAGAAGTCAGGTCTGTTTTTTTAAAGTTTATAATTGGAATATTAACACACACAAGAGGCACATTTGTTGTTTTTAAACTAATTATATAAATACAAATCTTCTTTTCTTAATCTTAACTGTACACACAATCTCCCTATGCTTGTTTTGTTCCAGGTGTGCTATTTGCTCAAGCTTCTGGTCTAAACTCCTCAGGAACAGCTAACAAAACGGCTGGAGAGCACTGTAACTCTCAGCAGCTTCCTCAAACACCTACCTCATCCAGCTCCACCAACCCGTCACCCTAAACACCTCGCTTCCTTCCCTTCTTGAAGCTAGCTAAAGCCAAAAATCAACCTCATTTTCTAGAGCTTATGCCAAATGAAAACCCTAGCAGGAACAACAATTTTTCTGTCCATGTTCTCGATGTACACTATCTCAGGTTCTCTCTTCTCTTTCATTCACTCGTTTGTTCAGTAGCCAAAATGAACTTAACGATTACAGCAACAGAAGAGTTTAGGGTTTAAACAGACATTTAATATAGACATATATGCAAAACCTGTGAATAAGTTATTTCTTTTCTGGATGCAAAATTTGTAGAGCAGTAGAACCTAAAATGGTAGCACACTGTTTACACACTTTCAGACTGACAATGAAGCTTTCTGGAAAATGGGGAAAATGTTATAAATGCTATTTTATCATGAGTGTTATGTTAAAAAAGAAAAAGAAAGAACGCAAATAAGGTTCTAAACTATACATGTATAATCCATGTATATCTAGAGTGCCTTGTTAAACTGCTCTAACACTTTGATCTCTCTCTTTTTTTCTGTTTTTGATTTTTTTTTTTTGTAGCATGACAATGCAAGAGTCCCCCCGAAACATGAGCCACAATAACTTCTTACCTTTTTTGAGTACGCAAGCCGAGTGCCTGACCACTTACTTTGACTAAAATCATTTTTTAAATTGGAAACAGAATTACATTTGTTGTTCCAGTTGTAAAACAAAAGCAGCCTCATCAATTTGATGCATTAGTTGGAGGAAGAGAAATTAACAATGCATTCTAAGCCTTTATTGAGGATATATTTTTGCAAGCCAGCATGTCTGTGTATATAAACCATTTTAAGATTTATATGAACTCTTATGGGTAGATAAAGGATGCAGCAGGAAGGTTTATCTAAAGGCCTAGAGATACTTAAAAAAATATTTAGGACATGCAATAGATTGTAAAGGATCCAATAATGTCAATAACACATTTGCTGTTCAGTGTAGAAATTAGTTGAAGGAACCAAAATCGATGAAATGTACTTGTTTCTTTGTAATTATAAAAATTATATTTTAAGCAAAACCACAAACTCCTTAAATATTAATAGAAACCCCTTAAATATTTTTGCCAAATTCTTTTACCTCACAGTTTATTACAGTTTATTTCTAGAAGCATTTAGCTTAAAATGGCAATCCTAAGCACACACCATTTTGCTGCCTTTTCTTATATATGTAAACTACATGAAAAAAATAAGTTTACTCATATCAGTCATTGTGTAAGCTGGAAGTGACCCACTTTATTCAGTTACTTTCTCATTTGTTGGTTCTAGCAGGTCCACTTAAACTAGCACTAAAAATCTCTGATTTGAACCAAAGTTACAGCTTATAAATTGTTGTGAATTGTTAGAACTGGTTTAAACAATGTATCAATCAGAAAATGATAAACATGCACATATTCATTATTCTCACAGTTAACTAATCATTTTACAGTTATAGTGAGCTTTTAAAACAATTCAGTTCAGGATCAGCTTGCATATTGATTGTACTTTTTTATTTCAAAGTCTGAAATAGCATGACTAGTTTGCTCCCTCTAGGATAAAGATGTTAAACTGTTCCTACAAGTATTTTTTATGTTTCCAGGATCAACTAGCTGCTTAAATGAAAAACATAAAATGATTAGCGAATATACAATGTTATGATTTTTTTTTTTTAAGCTCAATGACAGTAGGATTTTTTTTTCTCCTAAACATATCCAATAGGAGGGTGGTGTGGTTAGCAGGGTCGCTTCACAATAAGAATGTCCCTGGTTTAATTCCCAGGCAAGGGATTTTTCTGAAAATAGGGGCCCTGTTTTAGGCTGGCGTATAGGTTTCTTCAGCATCTGTTAAGGGACAGTGTTTGTTTCTAATAAATAAAAAGGATTTAGTTATCAGGAAGTGACGATAGTACCTCATGACTTGCTAGACACCTCGCTATTGTTACACACTCAGTCTACCTCAGTTATTTATGTTACTCAGCACATGTCCCTAGGTATCACCTTTAGCTTAACCACTATAGAGAAAACACCTGTGACTGTACAGTAAAACAAATTCGATCTTATTGGAGTCAAAAAAAAAAGGAATTAAAACTGCGCATACAATCTGGGCCTCTTGATGATCTTTATACGGATTCTTAAAGTTTTTTACCAACATACAAAAGTCTCCTAACAAGTGCTGTCAATTTTAGCTTGTGATCAGCATCGTATCTTTGGCTACAGTAACAATTTATTAGATAATATGCTCCCTCCTAGCGTAGACAGCACCCTCTCTGACAGGTGATAATAGTTCAGCCTAAATGCTGCCTGTTTCCTACAAATTAATAAGTGGTTTAGTCAATTTGAAGTTTCCTCTAAAAATCATTTACAAGCTTGAAAAAATGGCATGTGTTTTTGAATGTGCTATAGACATTTTAGTTTTGCTCTTGTCACCCAAAATTTGCTAAACATTTTGAGCACCTCTTCTGTGGAAAAGTACCTGAAATTGCTCCGATTGATGATTTTGACCTTACTGTATATTGCAAAGACAACCAGAACATTTTTTATAGGATGCCTTATGCTTTGACAATTTATTTACATTTAATTTATACTTACACTAAGAGATCTGGGGTTTTTTTAGCAGATGTTGTGAGAATTTAAGTTTTAAAAATGTACATAAGCCCAACCAAGTCTCAGCAGTTGATAATTGACCAGACTGCGGTTGTTCTTTTTCCTGTCCCCACAAAGCTCATCATGCAGCGACTGCTTTATGGTTAAATAAAATGCTGAATGTGTGAAAGCTATGAAATGTTAACAGACGCATTTTGATGTACAACTACTTCAACCAAGGCATTCTGACATCGTCTCAGGAACTACACGTCTACCTCCACATAGATATGTTCGTTTTTAGGGAGTTTGGTACATTTAGTACACAAAAATATAATTCTACCTTTTATACTGGTGTTGCAGAATGTCACTTGTATCACTGCTTATATAATTGTGTGTTTGTGAGAGAGAGATAGAGGATAGCTTTTCTTTATAGGCTGTTCTTTTTGATGTTTCATTTACATTTTTTTAAGCAAAACCTTAACGATGAAACCTAATCCCCTTGAATAAGTTACTCATAACTAGAAGTAGGAGTATGGGCATTGCTGGGGATTCCGCAAATTAATAATTTAAATATGATTTTCATGTGTGTTATGCGTGGCTTTTGCTATTTCTTAAGGTATTGTGTATGACAGCTTCTTGATACTGCAGAATTTTTTTCCTCTTTTCTTTAATCCGAAATGTGTTTGTGTGAATTAATTTTATTTGAAATATGAATATATTGAATATATATATATATATTTTTGTTTGTTTAAAGAAGATGCAGATTATTTGCTTAACAGTTGGATTTCAAAATTACTCATTCTTCAGATGACGCAACTTTTACTAAAAGGTGAAAGTAATGCAGTGTACTGCTTAAAACCAGTTTTGTATTTCAGATTAATGCAAAAACTATCACAGATGAAATAAATGATTCTAATGACAAGATTTTTTTTTTTTTTTAAGGGAGGGGCTTAATTTTGTTGTGCTTACGCTTGTTTTGTAGGTATGTAGTTGTTGGTTTCAGTTTTTAAAAATTTAATGTGATTTTTTTTTTAAAGATGTTTGCATTTTTATAACTGTGTAATTCCAACTGTAAACATAGAAATATAATAAATTAAAACCTGGTTTATCGTTCTTCCTAAGACAGACAGTAATCTTTATTTACAAATTGACAATAGAAAGTTGCAAGACATGGAAATATCTCATGTCTTGTCTCTTGATTTAACCCAGGAGTTCAATATCTGCCAAGCTAGAAATTATAACCAAAGGCGAATTCTGCTACAGTATGGTGTGGAAACATAAGATAATTGTAAATTATCTTAAACGTTGTTGTAATAAATATCAGCACTGCTACGATATGCGATATATATATATAAAACAGAGAGAGCAGCCATATGGTGGCTTAGTGGTTGGTACATTGCCTCACAGCAAGAAGGTCCCGGGTTCGATACACAGGCAGAGATATTCTCTGTGTAGTGCTATAGGTGTGTGTGTGTGAAAGAGAGAGAGGGATTTCTCGATTCTTCACAAAACTGGGATAGGCTTCAACAAACCCCTGTGACCCTGAATTAAGGAATAGGTGGATATAGAAGATAAATAAATTTACACAGTAATTTGTCAAATCTAGTTTATTTTTGCTCGGTTAAACAAAATTTCTCCCAAAGAATTGGAAGTCTTGAGGTTACCTAAAAAATAACTACAATAATAACTGGACTCTGAAGAGTGGTTTATTCAATATTTTTACACATTATTTTCACATATTCTCTGATATATGGGTGTAACGTCTAAATCAATCAATACCGAAACGGTTACAGATATCATCGCAGATTGAAAACACGTTTTAATAATTGAAGAACATTATTTTTTGAGGTTAAGCTGCACTTGGTTAACAACATACAAATTACATGTACTTTAAATTCTCAATTCTGTGACGACATATGTCACGTGACAATAACACGGCGAGTGTTTCCGCAACCGTATATTATAACAATCAGGAACCGGAAGTGCTGCTTGCCTCTCATTTTTGCATATACAATATCCTGGTGAAGTATGAGATTTTGGACGCAGTATGCATTTTAATTTGCCGCATGTTTACGTGAAAACAGTAAAAAAAATCGCGTTTCGTGCAAAAGTGTTAGAAGCAGTCCTGGTCATGTCTACGATCTGCGCTCCGCCTACTTGGCGTTGAGTCGCTGAATGGGTCTGCCTGCCCCCACCGGCAGATTTAAACTGTTACAGTAATCTGAATGCAGCCATGTTGAGGTCGACCGGGCCTTTCTAGGAAAAAATTAAACCGGGTTGTCCCTGTTTTAGTCTCAGTCTGTGTCTCTGGCTGGAACTTAAATCAGCCAGCATGAGACTTCGATCCAGAGTCATTTCCTTGGAAAGCCCGCCATCTCAGCCCAGCACCCCGCGACGTCGGCGGCCAAATTTGAGTGAAGCGCCGCGGATCGAGGAAAGTTCGTCTCAATCTCCGGTAAGACGTACTGCCAAGAATTAAAAAAAATAAAGTTAACCGACTAACCCTTTCTAATAAACTAAACACTTCCTTAAATCTAGTTTGCTATTTACCAGCTCGTTTACACTTCCGGCTGCTATATACTGATCTAGATAACGTTACTGCTGTGTTTGTTATTGTAGCTAGCTCGGTTAACGTTTGCTAGTTAGCTAACAAACAGTACTTATAACATAATACCGGCTTACAAGATCAAAGTAATATGAAATCTTGGCTAGGTTAATGTTGTATCAGGTACCTAAAGGCAGTTTATTTTATCTCAACAGTTTGTCACAATAGCTGCAGAGATTTTAAAATATGCAATCGATGTAAAGAATCTATGTGTACATTAAAAAAGAATTATTTACTTAAATATTGTATAGTCACCTTGTATTTTTTTTTTTATAAAATCAGCTAGTCAACAACAATTAATAACATTTACATTTCTGATATTTATCTTATTTCTAGTGATTTTGGCATTTGGTAGATCCCCCTATGCAGAGCGAAATGCATTTTGTCATGGTTTTTAAAACTATTATCCAATAACGCAGTTGAGGGTTAAGGATCAAGCACAGGCAGCTTTGTGAACCCATGATTAGCAGTCCAACACATTGGCTGCAATCACACTGCATCTAGTGACCCAATTCTAATATTTTCTATCAATGTGGCACAGATGAGATATGACAGATGATCATTTAAGCAGAAAAAAATTACACAGATTGCATTATTTTCAGATGGGGTTGCACGATATATTAAAATTATTTAAATGTGTGTATTTTATTTATTTTGAAGACGCGTGTGTCAGTATAACAGTATAAAATATAACAGTATTTGGGTTTAAAAAGAGACAATCTGAAAATGCTTTGTAGACCGTTTAAATTTCGACTGGCATCGTGAAGGGGAAATGCTCCAATTTTTACTTCTAAACCAAATACAATTTGTATCAGTTCTGAAAATATTCAAACACAAGGGGAATGTTGAATTTGAAGAAGCTTATGTTGGATATATATATTAAACGCATTATTTATTATTGTATTGCATATCACATTTTTCTTTAATATCGCTCTAGCTCTAGTTTCCGACCTCATTTGTATGTGAATATATAAATCGGAAACATGCATTAACGTCTGCCATGTAAACAGACAGATTAGGTTTTGGCCTGACATTATTGCTATTGTACAAGTGATGGTGGGGCATGAACCCTCCGAACAGAGGTGTACAATATATAACTTGGTTTAACTTTGTATTTTGATCTTTTTCTCTTCACTTAAGATCTATGTTTTTATTATTGCGCTATACAAAAATAAATAAGTAAATTGCAGATATCGGATAAGAATCACTCTTGACCATCCAGTGAGGGTCAGTTTTAAACAAAGTCAACAGATCATTGTAATGGCATGAAGAAAGATTTATTTGACACACCTTTGGCCCCGTAATACATTTCCATTATCATTCAAATGCCAGAGCCTTTTAATAGTGTTGTGCTTTTTTTAAAGTGTTTTTATAAATTTTACAAAATGTAAAGACTGAATGTTAGTCTTTGACGGTAAACATAGCCTTAAATTAGTATTGTAAGTGTGTGTAAATATGACTCATTATTGTGTTCTTTTTATCTGTATGTGTAACTGTGTTTAGGATGTCCAGGTTTTAAGGGATTGCTCCAATTTGTGTTGCGATGATATCCCAACTGCAGTGAGGCGTCCTCACTTAAGACGTGAAAGGAAAAGGGTTCTACCACTCCAAGAGTGTAGAGGTAAAAAAAAATAGTGGTATGGTACAAACATTTTTTTGTTTGTCTTTTGTCACAATATTTTTGGGTTTTTTTTAACAATGATTCTGGACTGATTATTGCAACCATAATCAAATTTTTTAAAATATTTATTTCTTTTTATAAAGTTCCACTCTCAGGGTCACGGGGGTCTTCTAGGCATCTCTGTATTTCCAAATTTGTGGCAACAGATCAATGTGTAAATCTGATAATAAGGTAAAAACAAGCATGTGGCTAAATGGTGTAACTGTCATCCAACAGAATCTGACTTTAAGACACCAGTTAAGCATCTTCGGAAAAGACATTACTCATCAGTCAATACTCCTGCACGCAGCCTTTACTCTCCTGTAGTGCGGTTTGTCACACCTACTAAAAACAGTAAGTCCCTAAATTGTGCATCTGGCTGTAACACCTAATATAGTGTACTAATAGGATGTTGTTTGCTGAGTGGTGATAATCATAGCCTTGTTAGGCTCATACATGCTTTGTTATAAAAATCGAATAATTCTGTTTTGTTTCAAGTTTATTAAAATACATCTTCAGTTAATCTTCAACTTACGTGCATGTTAAAACCATGGTGCACTCTTAACCCTGAAGATTAGTTTTTAGGCTTTTTATATTTTCTCTTTGTATATTTTGAATTATGCATTTTATTAAATAGCAGCAAATTTAATGTCTGTACAACCTGAAGTCACTTGATTGAATGATTGAGCAGTTCTGAAGAAAATCCACTGTAACTGTATCTCTTTGATAGATGAGAGGACAAGGCGCAATGCAGTGTTCAGCCCTGAGCAGTGTGTGTTCGGATACAGTACGATCGGCTCCCTGTCAGAAGACGAGCAGAGCAATGAGGTTTTCAGCCCGTAAGTGTTACCCGCAGCCGTGTTTCGCAGTAGTGGATTCCTCTTCATTTTAAAACTTTTTGTGCTGTTTACTTTTTTCTACTTGAGAATAAATTATTATCCTAATCCACAGATTCACATTTATCAAGAATATACCAAACCTGTCTCAACAATCCAGAGCCGTTTCAACTCTCCGAGACATACCACCAAAGACTAGAAGCACACCTGCAGCCACCATGGTGCTCGACCTGGTGAGCTTCTACAAGCACCTTTCATTTATTCATTCATCTTCTATACCCACTTATTCCCTAACTTTCCGGGGTCACGGGGGTCTGCTGGAGCCTATCCCAGCGCACATAGGGCA
>JAOTQW010000004.1:10886645-10906302 GCA_026260075.1 Sisor rabdophorus
AAAATATGTAAAGCAGCTTTAAGACCATTGTAATAACCATTGTAATTTCCAGTGTATAAATACAAAAAAACCTGTACAATAGTTCCAGCTAATCGTTCTGACGAAGTCTGCACTAGGGTAATATTTACTAGAGTAATAGAAAAGTTCAAAGCGAGAAATATTAAGGGTTTTGTAGCAGTTTTATTAAATGAAATTAGTCAGGTTGCCATTACTGTTGCCATGACTACATTTCCCAGTAGTCTTTGCGTCAGCAGCGCTCCCCCTGCTTGGCGGCCCCGTGGCTTTTCGTCAGCGTTGCGCAGGTTGGGTTTGAACCGAAAGCGGAGTGACCTTCCCGAGGTAGGAGCAGAGGAGGCAGTTGTAGGAGACTGAGGTAGCAGACTAATGTCCGCACTCCAGTCCTCAACTCTCGCTACAGATATGAACAACCTACCCGGAGACGAAATTGGGTAAGACGCCTTTTGCTTTTTAATTTTTTTTTTAAAAATAACATTGTATATACAACTCTATCATCTCTTCGCTAGCAAGGGAGAGCGTGCGCGGGCGCGCGTGTGTGTGTGAGAGAGAGAGAGAGAGAGAGAGAGAGAGAGAGAAAGAGAAAGAGAAAGAAAGAGTAGCTTCAGCTCTGTTAACACTGAGGCTAGCGCACACACATTATCAACTGACAGTTATAAGCTAGCTCTCATGCTGTTAGCCAGTTTACCTGTCGGTAAGGTGGCTAACGTGGCGTCGACTGAAAATAATTTACAGTTTAAAATATATTAAAGACAAACGTTTTTCTTATTTAATCCGACCGAATAAGAGCGAGATATTCATAACTCGAAGTTAACTAAGTTTTACTAAGCTAATCTTATAGCTAATTACGTTAGCTGGTGTTAGCAGGGTAATTAGCGAGGTGGGTTTCATTAGATAGTTTATATTTTAGTGTTGTCTCTGACGGGTAAATATTAGGTCAAAATGTTGTGGACAGTGTCACAAATAAATCTAAAGAGTCAAAGTCTGACAGGAATCCGAATAAACAAGTTTAAACCTTGTATTGTCTTCGTCATCCATGCCACTTTTTTTATTTAATATAACTCTTGCTTCTGATTTAACTATTTTTATAAATCCGGGGGGGGGGATTAAGCAATTACTTCGAAAAAAATAATGAATAAAGTCTATTTCTGTTGATAAACTTTTCAAATCGGTTTAATTTGCCTCGAGAAAAACCTCGCGTTCAGACGGGCTGTTAGTCAATGTGAATGACGAACAGTTTCGTCGAAGTAGCTGCTGATTGACAAGCTGCAAGTATTTGATAAACCCAGCAAAAGTGATAACTCCCAAGCTGATTGGAAATATCGTTTCTCTGACTTAATTCTTGACACTTTATTGGTTATTCTTGCCTAACATTAGCTTACTGTTACATCAACTCTTGCTTTGTAGGAAGCTGTTTGTGGGTGGATTGGATTGGAGTACAACCCAAGGTAAGGTCGGGGGTGGGGTGGGGTGGGGGGCTCTTTCAGTTCAAAGTTATATTATAATTATATTTTGTCACAGAACCGTATCATGCTGTCCATGCTAGAGCTGGATATTAAAACCAAAGGGGAATCAGAAAGACAGACCACATTTTGATCTGCTTAGATTTGATTTGTCTATCCTGCTAGGCAAAATTCATCACATCAGCTGACCAGTGCATTTTAGTTATCTTTCCTGATGATGTCTTGCTTGTCCATTAAAACACCATTCAAACAGACAATTGTTTTGAACACTATCCCGATTCAGATTTCTGCTAATCGAAAGATAATTGGTTCACGTCCCAGCCCCATCCATCCAGCCCACCGCTGGGCATATTGGCAAGGCTATTATCTAACCAGCTCAGTTAAATAAAAATTAAGATTAAGGGCAGAAATGTAAATGTTTTTTTTTCCATGTGTCCAAACTACCGTCTAATTGTCTGCCTTTGTCAGACGTCTAGATATTTGATCATGGACTGCATAAGACCTTGTCTTGGGTCTTTTTTATAAAAGGGACTGTTATTGTGTGCAACTAGTCCATATACAACCAAGGATTGTCTGCCCTTTTTGGGTAAAGGTTTAGATTTTTGCCATCGGTGCAGCATGCAAGAACACAATACAATATTCGAGCCAAGGTTCTGGATGATGCTATGTCCTGCATGATTTACTTTTGACATTTTTTGTCATATGTTATATCAGATTACTTGTAATATTTCTATATTAAATATTAATTTTTATACCTCCTACTGAGCTGGATATTCTGCTGTGAAAGTTTTTGCGCATTAAAAGGTCTGACAGTGATGTCACAAGATCATTCGCTTTTATAAGTACTTGAACTCACTATCTCCCCGATACCAATATTAGTGCATCTCTAGTTGTTAGATACCAAAATGTTTCGTTCTCTACCATAATGTTTTTTATTATTTAACATAACATTATTATTCAGTTTTACAATGCATTGCAATCTCTTTTTTTCATCTTTTTTAGAGACTTTACGAAATTACTTTTCCCAATATGGAGAGGTGGTGGATTGTGTCATCATGAAAGACAAAAGCACAAATCAGTCCAGGGGGTTCGGATTTGTAAAGTTTAAAGATCCAAATTGTGTTCGGACTGTACTCGAAACCAAGCCTCATAGTCTTGATGGGAGAAATGTAAGAACAAAGCATTTTATTATAATTTTTATATTATTTAAGATAAATTTATTGTAAATTCTTATAAATTACATACCATGATACCTAGTAACACGGATGGGCATTTGAGTCAGTTTCTTTTAATTGATAATCTGGAAGATTAACAATTAACAACACTTTCCCCCTTTTTTTGGGAAAACCCCAAAGAAAATGTTTTTACAATGAAATTTTAATTCAGTCCTGTTAAAATACGGCAGCTCTTTTTGTAACTGTATGTCAGATTGACTAATTTTACAGTATTCTTTTTAGGGTTCTTGCTATAAAATTGCTTAGTAGTATATTTGCACAGTTAAAGAAACAAAAAAATTTTTGGTAATGTGATAAATACACAAAAGAAAATTTTACTTTTTAGCGTGACTGTTGACACGTACATCAAAACACTCAGATCTCAGCAGTCTTCTTTCTTCTCTCTAAAAAACAAAAGTCCATTTACTTCAAAACATTGATAAATGATCTATTCAATGAATTTTACATTTCAAAAAAATCCCTCTTTGGTGTTTATTAATGCTAAAGTAGGTATAAATAAAAGGATAGTTTTTAATTTCCTGCTCCTACAGATTGACCCTAAGCCATGTACCCCAAGAGGAATGCAGCCAGAGAAAACAAAAGCAAAAGATGGTTGGGTAAGTGCACAATTTAATGACAGGATTAAAAAAGTTTATCAGTGCTCCATGGATTCATTATATGAATATAATTTATCCACGTTTGATTTGAAGTCACCATTGTGAATAATAAAGATTCTGATTAAATACTTCACTTTATGAATTTTGACGGTTAATATATATTCAACCGTGTTTATTGTTTGTTCTAGAAAGGGGGTAAAAATGACATCAATAAATCCAAGAAGATATTTGTTGGTGGAATTCCACACAACTGTGGCGAACCTGAACTCAGGGATTATTTCAATAGATTCGGAGTGGTAAGATTAAGATTTACCTACTTTTTTTTGCTTGTTTTCTGATATACAACCAAGTAGCATTCTGTAATAACTTAGCAAGCAATAACTTAACTAATAAATTGAAAATAAATGTAGTAGGGTCCCGATTTTTCTTTTAAGATACATAAATTAACAATAAGTAGTCCAAACTCAAAAGCTTGTTCTTTGGTGCACTTGCTTGTTTCTTGTGATAAATTGCATTCACTTAATATGGATTTATGAAATCCCATCAAAGCCAAATAGCAAGTTTTAGTGTTTGTTTTTTAAAAAGACAAATACCGATAATCATAGAAATCTGAGTTGATAATAGTCCAGGCCGATAATTAGTCAACCTTTTTTTTTTGCATAACAATGTGTTGTTATAAGAATATAACTATGGATGTTGTTTTAGGAAATTAACAGTTGTGGTTTTGGGGTTCAATTTAAGCCTTTAAGAGGTCACTTTGTTCTGCCACTGACCCACTTGTCATACATTTTCTCTTTGAAGGTCACAGAAGTGGTAATGATCTATGATGCAGAGAAACAGAGACCCCGAGGTAAAAGCTGATCTAGTTCTGCTAACAATATCTATCTTTATACTCATGACAAACTATTCTGACCCAAAGAGGGTCGAGAAAAATAAGAAGTCTTATTTCATGTCTTTTAGCAAAGCTTATTCTTATCTCATTTTCAACTTCCATATGGACTTTACCCTCTTGTACAGCTCAGATTCACAGCATATATAGGTAAAACTGTGCATTATGAAAACATTTAGCTCCTGGCCCGTTTGCTTGTTCTTTTCAGCGTGGTTTTAACCTCTATTTTTGAACTTCTGGGTAAAGCAGTCATTAGCCCTAATCCTTCAGCTGCTTTAATCGGATCCACAGTGAATTCTGTTTCTTATTAGATGCAGAAGATGATTATTTTAAATAGCCTACTTGTTTTTATCATGGCAATAAAATTTAATGCATGTGATATAAATGAAGCAAACAAGCACGCAGGTGCAAGTGGTTTTTTTTCAGGGTGTAACAAATGCTGTTAAGTGAAAGCAAGCCGACATTACAGGAATCTTGTTCACACATTATGCGGTTTGATGTACAGAATGCAAAAAGATTGAGGCTGATTGCAAAGAACTTTTAAATGCAAAAAAATCAGGTTTTTCCTGAAATACAGCATCAAACCAATGCATATTTAGTCACTGCACCTTTTTTGCTTCCATTCATATTAACTCATTGTATTGACCGTTTCCTTGTCATTTGCTTAATACAAAGAACCCCTTTCCCTAGTCTCTTTGGGGAAACAAGAATAGTTTGTCATTAGATTGTATTTATTTTAAACCTGTTTTATTAGCGATATACAGTGAATAGATGCTATGATATTAATATGATAGTATTAATGTGTGTATTTATATGTTTAGTGAAATTAGTCCTGTTTGCATTTTTTTCCCTCAGAACTGTTTGCTTGTAAATAACTTTTTCCCAAGATTTTTTTTCTCCTTCAGGAGATTAAGTTCACAGTGGCACCACAGTGATAAAAGTCAGGAAATAGTTAAATAATATGTTGCAATTACAGATTGGCAGGTGTAGCTAAAGTTTCCTTATAAAATATTTATGCAAGATCCTAACGCTTCCAATAAAACTGTCATTTTTTGATAGTTATCATTTAAGCTTAGGCTAAGCTACCACTTTTTTTTGCATTCACCATGTAGTTAATTCAGGTTTGAACCAAAAAGATTGGGGAATGTTATGTAAATTGAAATTTTTCTAATTGTGAAATGCGCTTTAAATTCGTAACTTTTTACATGGCCTCTTTTATAGAACTTGCTCCCCATTTTAATATGTAAATTTGGGTCTTTAAGCAGCTTACTATCATGTCTGGTCTATAATTCGTGCTCATTGAGGCTCTTAGTATGTTATCAACAATCTCATATTTCCCACCTGGCTCTCGAAGCCTGCTTAATTAGAATCAGGTTAACTCCCAAAGTGGGATTCTCACAACCCAGTTCTGCTGCTTTTAGTTATTAGTTTTAAATAACATTTTTAAACTAGTTCACACAGCAGTGCTGGAGCTGCAGTAGAGCAGCTCAACACCCTCTTTGTGAATGTAGATTTGGTTGTCCTTTTGTGCAAGTAGCTCCCCTATCAGCAAACAGTGTGTGGCCATGTTTTTAAGCCCCAAAACTAGTTCAAATTAAAATGTTTTTTAAGAGAAAGTGGAAACTTTGGTTATACCTCATTTAATCCTGACCATGCCATGTATAATAACAGAGCCCTACCTTTTTTTCTCTGTGGTGCTTTTGATAGCTGTTTAAATGTTTGTTCTCTTAGCTTGACCAAAATGTTATATATCTATTTGGGAAGGCTTTGAGAAACTGTTCTATATTTATTATTGTTAAGTGTTAATGATTGTGACTACTGTCAGCATTTGTTGTACATGTTATACAAGAATATAACAAGGTGACATGCAATGGGTTTAAATAAAAACTGTGGGGGAAGTAAATTTAAAGTAATTTATTTGACTACATTAATAATTTTACATTTCATTTATTACAAGTTATTTATTGGTTTAATTAAATTGGTTAATTTGACAAAGTCGAATCCTTTACGATTGCAGTTTTAAAACTTTTGCTTGTACCACAGACTTCAACAAAATTAAAACCCTCATAAGTGTCACCTTGGTTAACTCCCATTCCCCTGTTTTTCACCTTGTTCTGTCCCAAAACCCTGCTACCTTGATTCACTTTTGGTCGTTGGCTAGGTTTTGGATTTATTACTTTCGAGGCTGAACAATCAGTGGACCAGGCTGTCAACATGCATTTTCACGACATCATGGGCAAAAAAGTGTGTAGTTGTAGTTTTATTTTACCCTAAGTAAGAAACTAAAGCTTGGGTGACCAATAGTGTTTTTTTCCCCACAAGAGCCATGAGTTAACATTTCATAAGCAATTATTCCACAAGCAATATATTACCAAAAAAAAGAAATATTAAAAAAAATGAAATAAAAAAAATATATATATATATAAAAACGTACAATAAAATATACATTGCATTGGACAATGAATCCTATTTTGACTAGGCTCTCCAGTCGCTCAAGGTTTGGTTTACTTGGACTGCTCCTTTAGGTGTTTTTGTGCAGTTGTTCCTGGATAGCCTGTATAACATTTATACAGGCTTTTGTACCAAAGAAGAATCCCCCCCCCCCCAATAACTTTGTAGTACCTAAAATTTAATTCATTTTCACCTAAAGGACTGGTCATTGTCATTTTTCATGTTCTTATTGTTTAATTTTTTGGCAGGTCACTTACAGTTTGAGTTTTTGAATATTTGGAAAAAAATGTAAATCAAAATGTCAGTGAAGTGACCTCTGTAGAAATCTTCATACTGTGTCAATTTTCGATTAATTTTTTTAGTTAGTACATGTACATATTAAAACATTATGTGCAAAAATTTTAAATGGTAGAATTAAGTGTCCTGGCTCAGCCTTTTATACATTGTTTGTTCAGGTAGACCGCTTACTAGTGGATAAAGATTACTCAGTAGTGTGAAATGGCCATGGGCAACTTTCTGTCCTGTGCAAGCACTGTGTGCTGATTCAAACTGACGAACCCTTTTTATAAAGGCTGTTGTACTTTTTGTAAAGGCTTAGTGTTGCTGTCCTACATTACACTTTTCGAATGCATCTACCTTCTCTGCGTCCTGCTTTTCTAAAGGAAACAGTTTTTCCCCCCACTAGCAAGGACATTGTTCTTGATGTGACATTGTTGCATAAGGGGTTTTGGGGGGGGGGGCATAATGTTGTAAAATTAGAAACTGGAACATATCAAACTGTTCTGCAAATCCCAACTCTGGAGCAGGACACCACACTTTCTAGTGCTGCCTCCCATCAAGTTAAGCCTTGAAACCCGCGGGAAAGGCCTATGTAGTTGTGTGGAGGGTCTCAGACTATTCACTCAAACCAGCACCTAATTAGGTTAAAAAAGTTGGAAGAAGGAAGGCAGAAAAAGAGGTCACTGTTTGATGCTGCAGAAAGAAAGTAAAAAACCTTCCTTGCTGATGATTCAAGGTGACCTCAATAACTCAACCCATTTAGGAGCCAGTCTATTTCAGTCTTGTCCGCTTTAAACTAAGGTTGGTGCACTGAGAACTGAAAATAATGAGACCAAACTTTTATGTCTAATACAGATTGCATCAATTAGACCTTTAAATAGACTTAGTTTTAACCTCTACCAGATCTATGGTTGTAAAATTAACATGCTTTAGAGAACCCTTTTCTCTATTGGTTGACACAGTATGAAGATTAATCTCTTATTAGATCTATGACTCCATTATTCTCTGCATGATTTTTTTTTTCAGTTAGATCTAAAATTACTTTTCCTATATTCTTTCTTCAAATTGATTTAAATTGCGTTAGTAAGGTAAGTCTGTACTTTGTTATAGTTTTGATCTACTTAAACGGTATAAGATACAAAAGAAATGTGTAGAGGATGTTTCTCAGGTATACTACAAACAATATATATTAATATATAAATTAAAATTTTTTTAACGTTCTGTACTTAATTAATTAATGTTCTTCAGAAGTACCTTTGAAACATTTTCAGCATTTTGTAGTACAAGAAGCCTAGAATATTTTTTTCTAACTAATAAACAATTGTATTATAGTAAAGTAAAACATATAAGATGATTTTACAGGATTAGTAATTGATGGGGTAAAAAAATGCACACTGATCACTGCCTTGTGTCCGTCATGCCTTTCTGGTCTTGTCCTTTGTCCAGGTTGAAGTAAAAAAGGCTGAGCCTCGAGACAACAAAGCTCCTGGCCCTGGGCAGCTGGGAGCCAACCAATGGGGACCCAGAGCCATCTTAAGTGCGGCCAATGGCTGGGCTGCACAGCCTGCTCAGAGCTGGCAGCAGAGCTATGGTCCTCAGGGTGAGTAATGCCGACTAAGTTTCCCTGCAAACTGTGTTAAAAGACTCCAGAGGTGCCAACTGCTATATAACAGCCTCGTTTTTTTTTCTTTTTGTGGCATTGTCTGTGCCATCTGCCACCAAGACAAATATGGAAGCATGACTATTTTCACAGTCTATATTTAGCAGAAAGTTTCCTTAAAGTTTGTCTGTTTGTTAATTGTTTATCATAAACAATATTTATAAACTTTATAATTTTTTTTTTCACTCAGGTGTTTGGGTGTCCACAGGTCAGCCTTCTTTTTGTTAAACCAGCCTTATTTTTGAGACAATTGTATCTAACTACTGGGTATTTCTACCTAATTTTTACCTGTCCCTTATGCCTTTAGGGGGATATGGTCCACCACTGGCAGCAGGCCGAGGTGCTGCCCAGCCTCCTTCGCCCTTTAATGCCTTTCTAGTTACGGCACCCCCGCCAGGGGGATTTGGGGCACCTCAGGGATATCCACAGCAGGGCTATAGCACACCTCCTCAATTTGGTAAGTTATAAAGCATCTCTGTTTGTTTGATTTTGTAGTAGGTATGCATTCAGATTGTTTAATGTCTCTGCTTGCTGTGGTATTCTGTTTATTTATTTCAGTGAGTGCTTTAGCCTGATCATGCTTAGGATAGGCTTCAAATTTATCACAAAACACTTGGCATAGAATATTCCAAAGGCAAAAAATATGTCATCGCAGGGCACTGTGTGCATGTGAACATTCACACAGTTCTTCACAGCTAGGACTCATTTGGAGACAGCAGTTCAGCTAGTGGCATAATTTCAGAAAAACTTCCGTGCTGGCTCCTGCAATATTTAAAATTTTAAAATTTGTGTTTTTCTCTGTTAAAGCTTAGTGTTGTTAAATTTCAGCATGAGCATAAAATAACTCTAAACCTTCTGTACTTGTAACCTCTTTATAAAAATGTAAAACTTACAGGCTATAGTTTTGGCAACCCACAAGGTGACCAGTTTGTGCCCCAGGGAATGCCTCCACCTCCTACTACTCCCGGAGCAGGCCCTCTGGGCTTTGCCCCTGCTACCACTCCTACTCAGGACATGAGCAAAGCGCCACCAGCACAGCCTGACTTCTCTTATAGCCAGTACGGTGAGTAAAGCATTCTCCTCAGCCTGACCTCCTGTTACTGCTGATTGGATCCATTTTTAAACCACCCTAGTTCTAGCCCATTACAGTGATTCTCACACGAGCAAGAGCTTGCTCTCAATACCACTTGGCTGAACTGGCATGATGGCATCACACTCAGACAAGCCTGCATACCTGATGATTCTGTAGATGCCACCACAACAATTTATATACTCTTAACATCATACATACATACATACTAATATCAGCTTTCTGATTAAACAGTTAATCATTTTGAATTAGATAATCTTATGTTGCATAGTTGAGGCACCTCGATTAATTCGGCTAACAGAGATGTCAAGTACTGATCCTTAAGTTGAGTTAACTTGAGTATTTTAGTACTGAACAGTGACAAATTTTAAATGGCTTATAATGAATTTCACTAAACCAGTTGTCTAGAAATCAGCTGTAATATTAAATAATGTTTACCCAACTTAGACACGGAACAAATTTCTCATTAAATTGTACATAACTGAATGCTTTGCAGAATTATTTCTGTTTTTTAAAGGTTAATAAGATCATAGCAAAGACATTGTAGGATGTGTAGCTGTCAACACATCAATATAGGTGTCTGAGTACCAGTAAACATCATGATGTTAAATGACTGCGTCAGTCACCGCAGTCCACTAACCTGGCTCAGTGTATCATGCTTATGCTTTGCTTTCATTCATCATTATCATTACAAGCACCTGCCTTTAGGATTCAACCATTTAAAGGCAGCAAGGGCTCAATCCACCTGCCTTTTCGATTTAATCTTTAGATGTCCAAGCGAAAGCGCAGTGCAATCAGTTTTTGGTAGAAACATATCAGTTTAATTCGTATAAGCAGCTCTCCCCTAGAGCTAGTATCAAAAGTAGGCTCTCTCTGGGTTTAGTCAACCTGGTCTCCTCGTCTCCCTGCTAGGCTTGGGTAACTATCCTCAGGACCCCTCTGCCTACGGACCAACGCGTCCTTCTCACAGTTATGGTCAGGATGAGCAGGGATATAGTGCAGGTAGGTGGGAGCTACTGCATTTTACAACCACCCAATAAAACATCAGATAATCGATATGCAGACTCATGAGATTATAGTAAGAGTTTTATTTATTTATTCCCCCCTTCATTCCTTTATTCCCCCTTCATTTCTTTTCCATACGCAAGTTTATGCACTTTGTGTATGTACAATAAATGTTTTATGCATATTGTACATACAATTTCTTGTGTGTGTATGTATATATGTGTAATATATATATATATATATATATATATATACACACACACGCACACAGTTCTTTCCTTCATATAGTATACTAAATACAGCTACATGTCATCTATACAAAACCACTGCACTAGGACTGGGCGATATGAAAATTTGATTAATGCCATTAATAAATAATTTTTGACACAATCTTTAAGCTGCCCACCAAGTCATGTGACTTCATATATGTTGTGTGTAAAGGAAAATTAAATAACTAATATGGTTAAAAAAATTTTTACTACTTTTTGATTAACCGCCCAGCTCTGCACTCTACCTCTTATTGTTTTTATAAACATTATTCAATTGGCTAATTCTGACGTTTCATGACCCTGTAGCTGTAGTTTACTATACAAAAGTTGTTTTTCTTTACTTGCCTCTGCATTGCATTTGCTGTCGAAAGGATGCTCTAATTATGACACGTCTTGTCATGCAGCATTTGTAGCTGACTTGCAGGCAGACTGGATGTGTTTAAATGTAGGGTTGCAAAGTTCCTGGAATTTTAAACAATCATGGGAATGAATGAAAAAAGTATAAGTATTAATGGGAATTAAGCTGATAATTTGCAGGTTAATCTATAATGGGTAATTTAAATGCTGAAAATTTGCAGCCTCTTTTTGGTGAAACAGATCAAATTTAATGCAATTTTAATTAAATATTTTTGCTACATGTTTTTCAATCACACGCACATGGTACTACGGAGCTATTAATTGAATACCTTGTGCACTGTGCACCTTTACATAATAAACATATATATTTCATTATAATGTTATATACATTATAAGGTTTCTGGAAATGTACCTAAAAAATGTTAACCCTTTGCAACCTTACTTAAATGTTAAAAATAAATGCTGGCAATCGATAGTTGATTTTAAGATGTCTGTAAGATGTTTCAATGGAATGAACCATTAGAATTTCATAGAAAAATAGAAAATATTTTGTTTGTGCAAGCATTTGTTTTTAAACTTGTGCTTGACTAGCTTTGTTCTAAAATAAATACTTTCAGTACTTTCTTTCTTTTTCTTTTTCAGTGGTGGCTTGAGTGGTTTAGTCTCTTGCTCATACAGTCTGTATTTGATAAATTCCTAAAGTTGTTATAAAGCATATTTCTTCTACACGCCATTCTGTTTCATCTTCAGAAACCTCGGCCATTGTTTTAATATTTTTTAATGATCCTATTGGTTTATTGTACTTTTCTATTTGAAACAGGTTATGGGCAGGATCTGAGTGGCTTTGGACATACCTTTGGCGACCCTAGCCAGCCGACTGCTTCATATGTTGCCCCTTCTGCACAACCTACATCAGCACCGCAGCCCACAGCCAGTACATTTGGTCGTGGGCAAAACCACAACGTCCAGGGCTTCCATCCTTATCGACGCTGACCATTCCCTTTTCGACTTCCTTAATGCAATACAAACCGTCAGGGAATTGATGTTCTGATCACAAATGTCACTGGATTGTGAGCTTGGATGAACATTACAAATGTAACTGGAGGGTGTTTGTGTGTATGTGTGGTTGTGTGAGTGTAAATTATGAACAGGGACTATACTCCTTAATCTGGAGGCCACATTTGTTGTGTATTTTCTAGTAGGGCAGTGCTATTTAGCAATAGAATTTCTTGATTGGTGAAACATCAGCACAGAACCATGCCAGTCAGTGAAGTGACAGGGTCTCCCATTTCCTCAGCTTTAATTCTCTTAGCAAAAGTTTTATTTTCAATTTTGTGGATTTTTGTTTACTATCTGAGCCTTCGACCATTTTATTTAAGACTCGTTTGAAATAGAACTTACAAGTATGTATTATAAACCTGAACTGTGCAATTTTTTAAAAAGAAATTTTGTACTGTGTGCTTTTCATGTTTTTATTTAAGGATGATGTGGATTCCCTCAGGTGGCTGTTTTAGTGCACTTTGCACTTATGCAAAAAAAGAAATTTTATCCGAAATAAACGATTTAAATATACAGTGTAATGTCTTTTCAGTCATTCACAATTTACCACTGTAGAAATGGGTCATTGGGACTATATAGTAGTGAAGGAAACAAAGTATGTGACTTACTTTTAGTGTTGGTACTTATGACTAAATCAATCTTTGTCTCGAATGTATAGAACTGTTTTCCATATGTTATACTGCATTTAGTGTACTCCGAAAAACACGCCTTCAGCCATGAACTCAAATTTTATTACAAAAAATTTTAAATTAAAATGTCAGCAATGGTTAATGTTAACCATTTTTTTAAAGAGGACTTAATAGAGTTTTATCTGTACTTTTTGTTAATTTTCAATAACTGATAGATATACAGGATTATTGTAGGTTATAATTCCCTACGCTTATTGGTTCTTTAGTGACACATTTAAAATAATATTTAACGGTTTGTTAAAAGCTGCTCTCATAGGGAGCATGAGACAAAACCCAAATTATGGCTGACAGGTCCTCGATTGAAATGTGTTTATTGGGCACTTGGTGAGAATATTTGTATACCTTAGAATTAATGTGGTCAACCAGTGGAGTGGTGGATTACATCATGCAGGTATGGGTCAGCGACTTTCAGTATGTGGACCTGACTGATTTGGATAGAATAAAGTGGGAAATACTTTTATTCATCCCAAGCTGGGAAATTTCTTTGTTACAGCAGCAATAAAAAAAACTGTAAATATTATTATACAGAATAATAAGAGATATATAAAAGTAGTGCAAATTTAGTGAAGTACAGTGTAGCACAGTCATTATACAGTCCTATTACTTTGGGGCAGGAAATATTTGCTGTAACGGTTTGTATGACAACAAACCTTTCTGAGCCTTTTGGAAAAGGCGCACCATTGTCTGTCCAGTACAGAGAGAAGAGGGTGGTCAGGGTTATCCGTGATAGATAACAGTTCAATGTCCTCCCCTCCACCGCTGCTTTTAATGTGTCCTGTCTGCAGCCTATGACAAATTGGGTGACCCTATAACTTGACCGCTGATTAAATTGTCAGGGCAGCCTTATTTTACTATTTTAATCACATTAACAGACACTAGAATCTTATCAGACTCCAATATCTTCTGAATTGTATGTCTTTTAGCAGGGGTGTCCAAACTTGGCTTTCGAGGGCTGTGTCCCGTTTAATTGGGGTTGGAGCTAAACCCTGCAGGACCCCAGCCCACCAGAACACAGTTTGGCCAACCCTGGCCTATAGACTTGAATAAATGGAATAATGGTTATATGACTGTTCAATCATCAGCTATAAAGTATTTAGTTATGAAATTAGACATGAAAAGTTAAACATTTGCTTGCGCAGGAACAGTAACGATTTGAGATAACTTTCTGATTCAGCTGACTGCTTTTTATTATTATTATTATTATATCTGTTAATAATTATTAGGCATTTGTGTGTCTGTGTGTTTGTGTATACACTTTAAAATAAAGCTTCGATTACCGGGCAAAAGGTCTGTCTGTGCGTTTGGGTACTCTGGTTTCCTCCCACAGTCCAAAATCATATACATGATTGGTGTTTCTTCGATAACCTGGCGAGCTGTAACCCGGTGCGTCTCGCCCTATGTCCGTTGGAATAGACCCCGAGTTAGGGAATAAGCGGGTATAGACAGATATAAGTTGAATGAATGAGTAAACGAATGTTTTTCTACTTGATTACGGAAGAAGGGCTTTTGTACATATTTTATACTTTTTCCACCATCACTAAACGCATCCTCGTTTTAGTCTGCGTGTAGTTTTATCCCCATACCGCTAGAGCGCGCATATCCTAAAGACACACTATCCTTTTTTTTCTTTAACGCGAGAGGAACGAGAAGTACTTCCTTTTCCGGTTTCTCTCTCAAGATGGTGAGTATCGCTATGTCTCTTGTGGTATAATCTGATTTAATCCACTAAAAACATGAGAACTTTTGTGCCGTTTTTTGTGTCTTACATTTACGCAGGCCTCGCTGTAGTGGTTTTCGACATTATTTGGGAGTTTTAGTCTGGGTTGATGGGAATAACTTTGCCAGCGGTTAGAGGCGCTAGTCAGGAACCAGAGTCTGAACTAGTAATAATTGTAATACGTGACCAGTCCAAGATTTGATTACGAATAAGTTTTGTTTTACACGAAGATAATATTTATGTTCGAGACAAAAAGGTTTTCCTTAGTTGACTTCCGTGTTGTCCGTTGCTAGTACGGTCAAGCTAACGTTGTCTCGCGTATTGTGTGAAAGCTGTAATGTAGGTAACGCGCCGTGTAACGCGCGCGCATATGTGTTTCTAGGCGGACGCAGAGCAGAAGAAGAAGCGTACTTTCAGGAAGTTCACCTACAGAGGAGTGGATCTGGACCAGCTCCTAGACATGTCCTAGTGAGTAACAACCGATTTGGGGTAACCCAGGTGGTTTCCACTTATGCACCTGTGGGTTTGTTCATGTTAACGAACATTTACATTTCGGGGGGGAAAATTGTATGCAAAAGCTGAGTGAAGGTCTAGTATTAAATAAAAATCTAATCACATGCATGATTGTACACTGTACAACATGTAGCAGTGTTTTGCATATCCCGTCATAGTAAGTTGGTGTCAGAGTGCAGGGTTAGCTATGGTACCGCACTGCTGGCGCAGGAAGGTTTAAGGGTCTTTCTCAAAGACCCATAACTGGTGGACTTGGCGGCAGTGGGGCTTGAACACTGGTCTTCCTGGTCTCCTGCATCAACCAATAAAAAAACCTGCTATTCAACTGGGTTGGTGTTAAAATACACACCTAAGCTCACTTCGAGGAACCATTTAACTTGTGCCATGCCTTTTTTTCCTCAGTTTATCAAATGGTTTATTAATCACATTGTCTGAAATCACAATAACACACTATACAGTATGCGAAGGTGAATGTCTGACTGATCTAGATCCAGCTCTTGAATGCCTCGCTACTCGTGCAGTAGGCATAGGATGGACTGTCATCTAGTAGGACACATGACTTAATGTTTTAAAATTACACCACAGGGCCCTAAATTGCTTACTTGTAAGTCTCTCTGGATAAGAGTGTCTGTCAAAAGATAGGAATATTATATATTTGTATGAAATGAATGATCTTGTAATGTCCTGCGATATTGCGGTTTGGTGAACAAAAGAGACAGCACTTAATAGTGTAAACAAGCTAAACCAGCAAAGCATAAGGCAAATTGTCTATAGTGTGTGTGAAGAATCTGGGTTATGCTGGTTTTCTTCAAAGCTTTGTTAAAATTAAATATTGAGTGCAAGTGTTCAGTTAGATGTATAACTTGATTTTATTATTATAATTTTTTCCAGTCATTTAGATCAAGCTTGTGCTAAATCTTATTGGTAAATGTTAAAATAATTCTCAGGTGTTTAAAGTTGAAGGATTTTTTTTAGATTATACTGTAACTTATTACAAAAGCTTTACTGAGGCCTACTGATTAATTAGTAAAATACTTGCAGCTCACAAGTACATATGTATGCGACTTTTGAAGTTGTGCTTACCACCTCAGTTTTGTTTGCATTGTTGCATAATTTTTTTGTTTGTGCCTGTTATTCCAGTGAGCAGCTCATGCAGCTGTATGGCGCTCGCCAGAGGAGGAGGTTGAACCGTGGCCTGAGGAGGAAGCAACAATCTCTCCTCAAACGTCTGCGTAAGGCCAAGAAAGAGGCACCTCCAATGGAAAAACCTGAGGTGGTGAAGACCCATCTGCGGGACATGGTCATCCTGCCCGAGATGGTGGGCTCCATGGTCGGTGTGTACAACGGCAAGACCTTCAACCAGGTTGAAATCAAGGTCAGTGGTGCAAAGGTTTGAGGTGGATTAGAGTACTCAAGTAGTGGACATCTTTTAACAGTATAGGGTAAAATTTTCCTCCAGACTTTGTGAATTTTCCATTTTTTTAATTATTTGATTTGTCACTTAAGAATTAATAAGACCTTTCTGTATTAGAAATAATAATGTAATAAGAATTTATGTAAAATAGATATTTAACAGTATTTTTTTCCCTGCTTTTCTGCAGCCTGAAATGATTGGTCACTACCTTGGAGAATTCTCTATTACATACAAACCCGTTAAGCACGGTCGCCCTGGTATTGGAGCCACTCACTCCTCCCGCTTCATTCCGCTGAAGTAAACCTTTATTGATGTAAATAAAAGTGACTTCCAACTCACTATTTGTCTTTTTTTTTCTTTATGAAAACCAATTTCCATGAATTTTTTCCCCTAATTCCCCAAATTTTGAAATATCTGCAAAGCAAAAAAAAAACCACAAATGTGCACCGTGCTTACAAAGTATAACATAATTATATGGATCAATTTTATTGGCCATTATCAGAACTATAGAGGGTATAGCTTCCAAATTCAGAATGTATATTTTTTTTAAAAAAGGTGTTTTTTATTTTTAGAATGAACAATTTCTAGACCACTTCATTGTGCACCTTTAGCCCTTTAATTTTTCTCTACTCATCTTTAACAATGGCGTTTTTACCAGTGTTTGGAAGTGCTGTTCCTTGTTTGGGTTTGGAGGAAATGGCTGGCTGCCAAAGAAAGAATTCATGCAACAAAGTATTGACTGTGTCAGGGCACTCCATCATAACCATGTGACTGCCGCCTTCAATGATTTTCAACACACCTAGGAGTAACATCTGTCAAGACATTCAGTGTAATTATACTGTTATAATGCCACAATTACTAAATTTATAAATGAACAGAGACAACAGATTTACCTCTGCCATATGCTGGTCTTCTTGTATTGGCACAAATCTGTCAAACATGCCATGTACCAGCAGGGTAGGAACAGTGAGTTCGGCATGGTACACCTCATCACCCTCTGGCCAATACTGACCGTTCATCATCGACCGCAGCACAAAAGATGAGACCTTGAAGGCATTTTTCTCTTTTAAAAGTTTCCTTTCTTTCAGGCCATGTTGAGCAAAACCAGCCCTACAAAAAGAAACCGTTCAAGAATCATAGTATGGTTACATGACAGTCACCGTAACCTGTTATGTGGAAAAAAACACTTTTGTGAAATAATCTGACCTAAAGAAGCTCCATGATAGGCACGGCGACAACCAATGGAGAACGCACGACGGCAGATTAAAGACCGAACACCGGCTGGGTTCTAGGGCTGTGGGGCCTCCACCATTAATCATTACCACTTTGTGAACTTGTTCTGGATACTCATGGGCCAGGAAGGTGCAAAACGATACGCTGAAATAAAAAGACAAGGGCAATAGCAACATCTGCTGCCAAAAAATGGGCCGGACCGATAGACTGATGTACCTTACCCATATGAATGGCCAATGAGAATGTTCCGTCGTTTGGCATATTTTATGAATATGATCCTTACATCCTCAGCCAGTGCGTAAAATGTGTAAGCAGCTGGAATTTGAGGTGCGCTACTGGCTCCATGACCAGCCAGGTCTGGTGCAATCACCTCATAACCAAGCTTTGAGAAATAGTCCAACTGGCTCTCCCAAATATCCAGAGATCCTCCTACTCCATGAATGAAGAACAAGGCCACGTCCGTGTGCGTCTCTTTACAACAGGTAATCTTTCGTTCACAGTTAATTATAACGGTACGTTTGGGCTTGCACCTTCGTCGCTGTGTCACGCTAGACTCTACAGTATTTTTACCGTCCAGGATGTCCATCTGTTCTGCGCTCCTACCGTTTTTGCAGCGCACTTGCTCTGAATTCGTCGCTTCATTTATGTTCTCAATAAACAACTGTCCGTTGTGATAAACTGTGATTTTCCTTTTACAGCTTAAAGTAGCCACTGCCTCTGTGTCGGGTTCCTCAGTCACAGCTCTCTGAGGGCTGATATGACAGATACGCATCATTCTGCCAGGCTTTACCTCCACAAACTCAAATAGTTCTGCAGGCTCTGATGTTCTGATGGGGATTACAGTATTAGCAGACCTTCCTGATAAGCAACAAAAAAATCCATCTACGATGCTGGTCAGCATAGTGATCACCTGTGGGCTGAAACACATCTCACAACAACCTGCCGGTGAATGCAAAAAAAACAAAACGCTGTCAGACAAGGATGTGTCTAGCAATTTTGGGCCCTATGAGATAATACGAGGTTAAGCCTCCTACCACACCCATTATGCACTGTAACTACAAATAAAACAGACCTCTGGGGGGCCTCACGTATGCTCAACTTCCCCCTTTTCCAGCGCCTCCCCCATGACTGCCTGCTTACTTGGACTTTAAGTAAAATATTTAGAATGTAGGATTTCTTTCAGTGTGGGTGGTTTTACTAAAGTTGATGTGTTTAAATCAGCTGGTCAACAAAACATTTTAGATATAATGTTTAGATTCCTTTAACTTAGGTGTTTACATAAATATAATCTGCTAATTAAATTAACTAACTTGGCATGGTGATGTAGTGATTAGCCTGGTCGCTTCAAAGCAAGAAGGTCCCGGGTTTGATTCCTGGGCAAGGGGTCTGCTGGAGTAAATCCAAGCAAGCGCAGGGAAAACATGCAAACTCTGCACAGAAAGACCCCTCCTCGGGATAAATAAAGGAAAAAAGCAACCCAATATAATGCTGGCGGATAGAAGGTGTAATGTAAAGACGTATGTTTTTATTTTAAAATATAGTATGTAAAAGCTACAACAAATAGAAATCATAACTTGTTGGGTTACATACCGAGGCCTACATTATTATTACAGTTATACCAAGAAAACCTAATTGAGATAAAAAATCTCTTTTTAACAGTGTCCTGGCCAAAATTACATACAGACGACATAATTAAACCATTTATTAACCTGTTAATTCCACA
>JAOTQW010000004.1:10923506-10934391 GCA_026260075.1 Sisor rabdophorus
GGACCTTCTTGCTGTGAGGCAACGGTGCTAACCACTGCGCCACCGCGCCGCCCACATAAGGAATTTGAGAATTATAATTGTATATGATATGCCCATAACATACTTAACAAATACTATTTTCGATTATTTATGGCTATATTTTTAGATTATTTAAATTGACCATTTATAGTATTATGTGCATTAAATAATTAAATACTGCCAAATAACTACCAGAACTGCATGACACTAAAATCCAAATAATTGAATCTAGATGAAATACTAGAAAATGTCAAAACCTCCATTGTGAATTGTACAGGGGAATTAAATTATAGCCTCTTAAAAAAAACCTTTTTCTATTAATACTTAACAGGCTGCAAGGACAAGACTAAACATCGCAAGTAACCAGATACAACGCTTTTTGGACATCAACATTCAGGAAGTAAAACCTCAGATTTAGGCGATTAAGGATTATTGTTCAGGCTGACGTATTATTGCAACAATTATTTGAGCCAACTCTGTCAACAAAATGAGGAAATAAGTGCATAGTTACCAGTTATGTATAACTCTAATACTATGAAATTAAATAACAAGTACTTCACTGATATTTAACAGAATTGCTTTAGTTCAGATTTACTGTTAGAAACACATCTTCAGAAAATAGTACTGGCTTATCGTTTCACTCATATTTGTTTACTTTGTATTTTGGGAAATGCTAATAAATATCAACAAAATTATTGGGTAAATTGCTGTCAATTATATTTAATAGATTTTTATCCAACTGAAGTTGTCAATAAAACAAATTTCCAAAATGGTAAGTTACATTCTGTGTCCAGTCATCGTTTATATTTTCACATAACCACTGTTGTATTTTTATCTATTTTCTAGCTTCTTTTACTTGTCAATAAAGCTGCAATGATTTTTTTTTAAATGTACTTTTGGTAAAATATTTCAAGCAGTTATGGCTTTACAAAGAAAAGGTATAACAATGCGCAAAAGTGTTTCAGCTCGTTTCCTTTGGCAAGTAATGCAATTAGAATTAGAAAAATAAACAAGGTAGGAATGAATAGGCAAATAATCAGGTTTGGACTTAGTTAGAGAAAGCACCATGATGTAGAGAGACCAGATGGGTTAATAATGCTTCTGTAGTACAATGCAAGGAAAACAATAATTAAGCATTTGCATACATTATGAGGCAAGCTGGTGTTCTCCTATTCTTATCAAAGTCGTTCCCTCCCACCAGCAGCAGGAATTAGTGCAAAATGTTCTTTGAGGCTGCAACTAATGTGAACTGTGGGAATGGAAATGCTACACATTACTACGCTTCCTCAAAGAATGCTATTCGCCTGGTTTATGATGGTCCAGCAGGCTTTCGAGTTAAAACCAGGAAACCATCTGCTCTTATTAGTGTGATAACAGAAAAAGTGAACGTTAAGGTCAAATGCTTTCCTCTACATTAAATATATTACAAGAGGAATCACATTTTATTTAGTAACATGATAGTCTTGATCGCCAAAATTTTGAAAAAATTTTAGGGTATAATAACAAAAGTCTTTTCCAGGCTTTTGCATTCCTACATTATGAGGTTATTTTATTTTTCAAAACAACTAACACACTAAATTTATCCATCCATTCTTTATCCATCCTTTCTCTGACATTCACATTTTCTCTTTGCCACACTTTTTATCTTTTTGCCTTATGTTTCTTATACAGTCCTACATTCCTTCAGAATGATTCCAGACTATGTTCTTCACAAATCTGTTTATTTATTCATTCATTCATCTCACAACACGGGGGTCTGCTGGAGCCTATCCTAGCGCACATAGGGTGAGAGGCAGGGGTACATCCTGGATCAGTTGAAAAATCAATTGCAGGCCCACACACACACTCACACTCACTCCTATGGGCAATTTAGAATGACCAATTTACTTATTGTACATGTTTTTGAACTGTGGATAAAAAAACGGAGTACCCGGAGGAAACCCAAACATCTCAGGGCGAACACCACACAGAAAGACCTGGCAATCAAACCCACAACTTTCCTGCTGTAAGAATGTGCCTACCAATACACCATGGTGCCACCCTAAATCTGTTTATCTTTGAAATATTGGCTTCCCATCTTGGTAAACTATATGTTTTAATGTTGCAAGAACTTCTAGAACATGTAGATTTTCAGCACCTCATTCATGAAATACTGCTGCAGTTGCTCAACTAAACCAACTGCTTTAAGTAGAAAAGGTTTTAGAAACAAAAAAAAATCATCCAGTTCTAATTGATAATATTCAGACTAGTAATCTGGGTGTTTTTTTTCAAGGTTTCACTGTACCATAAAAAAACCTAAGGGTTGAATATTTTAACACTACAAAGGGTGCTTCAAATGCTTACAATTGTTTGACTACGTTAACTTGATAAACCTACTTTAAAAAAAAAAAAAAAACATTTTCAAAATATGTTAGAAATGCTGCTCATGCATTTCTGTATGTATTGTAGACAAAAGGCATTGTGTGTGCATGAGAAGTGAGTCGTCTTTGAAAAAGCCTAAGTTGCTCAGCAAAAAATAACACTAATTCTTTTTTTTCACACAGTAGTACTTACTAGCCTTTAGGCTTAGTCTTTCACTGTGCTTAAGGACACTGAGAGGACCTCCTGTAGCCTAATGTTAATCATTTCTCTACAGTAAGCGTTGTTTTAACCAATTAAAATTTGAGGAACTTAGGAATCAGAGTCTAATGAGTGTCCATTCTCCTTTTCCTCTTCCCCTGCTGATGGAATCTCATCTGGCACATCATTAAGATCAGACTTTGTCAGCGGTTTCTCTATTGGCTGCCCTCCCTCCCCTGATTTTGTGAGTTGAGCCCCATTCATACATGCCCCACCATCTGATTTGCCAAAATTGAACAGTTTTCCAGGATTGAAGGATTTGCTTGGGGACTGTGATCTGTCCTGTCCAAGTGCAGACATGCTGGTATTAGCAGAAGTTGAAGCTGCTGCCCCTTCCTTTCTGTTTTCGGGAGATTTAAGAAACTTGAAGCTAAGGAAGCCCGGTAGTTTTGGTTCGTTTCCTGTCGGTGACTGAGGTGAACGGGCCGTGCCGGAGGAAAACTTGCTCTGTAGAGGGATGATCTGTTTGAGTTTCATTACATTGTTGTTGGCCAGCAGTGAGCTGGGTCTTTTCGGTTTCTCGCTTCCAGAACCTCCACCTGCTCCACCCGATCTGGATTTGCCTCCTTGGCTCTTTTCATGATGGTGCTCACTTCCAGATGTGTCAGACCGCCCATCATCTCGCTCACGCCTGGCTTGGTACTCAGCCTGCCGTTGCCGTTCTTCCTCTTCTCTTTTCCTTCTCTGTTGCTGCTGGAAGTGCTGCTGTGCTTGTCGCTCATGCTTCTAGCAGGGACCAAACACACATGCATTACAAATGAAAATATAAAACACAAGACTGTTGAAGCCTGGTAGTACATAAGATTCACCTTGAATGCTTCTCTTCGCTGAAACTCTAGCTTGGCCATTTCTTCATGTACCCAGCTGGGGATGTCAGGGATTGCCACATGAATGACATATTTCAGCAAGACAGCGAAGTGCTGCCAGGCAAAATAAAATAATTAATAAAAAGTTTAGTCATAGCATACTGTGTGTAGATAAATTTTAAACTTATGTTCAACAGTTCAACAGTTGTGTTAAGCGTGTGCACCTCTAAAATCACGATGGAGATGATGGCCATCTCAGGGCTCAGCCACGGAAAGAGCCTCTGTAACTGCCCACACTGACCAATCAAGTAACAGTTCACAATAATTGCTATCAGACCCATGGCCTCCATAAGTGTCTGTGCGACAAAAGACATGTATGTGTGACAAGAGATTTCCACTTAAAGACTTATTTCTTTTGTTTATAGATTTTGTTAATGGTCATGTCTGTTTTACCTGCCACTGTCCAATGCTTGCCACCCTCATGCCAAATGGCCTTTGGAGGCTTGTGCAGAGCTTGAAGGCATCACTTCGGATCTCGATGATATTGTTAATAAGGGCACACATAGCTGCCAGTGGAAAGGCGGAGGAAAAGAGCACCACATAGCCAAACTGAATAAACATCTCCTGGTAATCTTGGAATGTGTCCTGTAGGTTAATAGAATTCAAATACATTTTAAACATGATACCAAGTAAGCTCCATGTTTTGCATTATTCTAACCCTATTTAATTAAAACTATTTTCTTTGTGATAGAAATTTACCTCATATGTTTGCATGCAGTTCTCAATTTCAGCTTGGGTAAGTGTGGTGGTCTCCTGCACCTCAGGCGGATCCATCCATGACTCCCTTTTGCTCTTACTGTCAGCCCTTTCCAGACTACGACCTCTTAGCTTCAGTTTCGGTGGCACACCACTCTCAGGCTTAGCTGATTCTTCTGGTTCTTTTCCTTCTGCGGTAACATTATCATCTTCATCATCACACATCTCAAAGACCAAAGCTGGGTCCATGCCCTTCTCCACTAGGGTAGGGCTCCCCTCCTCCAGGAAGCTGTCCTCCATAGGACTGATGCAACCGATAGACTTGCGGTCTGCTTTATCGATAAAGCTGACTTTGCGTAGTTTGAGGCCACAATCGATGGCATTCTCCTCCTCGGTCACTTCTGCAGTGTTTCTTGCTCCAGCATCTTCCTCAGGCTCCTCATCCAGAGCACCACAGCCTCCGTTAAGACACTTGCGCTCATGACGCTCTTGCTGGCCAAGTATTCCTTGTTGGTTTTCCTGCAGACTATGCCGGTGAATGCTGGGTTTGCTAGGAGACATATGCGCCCTTCCAACTGCCAGACGTCCATACTTTATTAATGCTGATAACAGCAGGTCCCACACAGCACGCAAAGTTAGCTCTCCCAGGCGGTGACGCTCATACAGGTACGGCTGCAGCACTTCCTTCAAATTTTGCATGAACTGGCGGATTATCAGCAGTGTTGCTAACATCTGCAAAATAGACCAACATAAATAAATTAACTGCATTATATAATTAGTTTATTTATATTCAAAAAAGTTTATTTTACACAGATATTGCAACATACAATTTATGGACAAGTATTGGGACACTTGACCATTACATCCATATGTGTGGGTTACCCCTATAATGACCTTGTTTTTTTTTTTTACAATGCCTCCATGTTTGGGAAAGACATTAATATGGCTTTCGACTAAGCTATCTTTTGACCAGTTAGCAACCCATAATATTGGATTATAAGGTAAGTGATTGATTGAGTCATCATATTACACTGAATGAGGTTTGTGTCTAGCCAGGAAAGCAGAGAAGCATAAAAACATGGTTGGACCTTTTAAAATTAAGTAAATTACAGAGACAGTGTGTATACTGCATTGTGATAATTGCCTTTCATGAATTCTCCAAAATAATATTGCTCTACTTATTATAATGTGTACTATTGTTAACGCACATCCAGGCTTTTTTAAATTGCAGATAAACATTAATCCAAATACTGAAAGGAATGTTGTTCTTTTTTGTGTTACAGCACCAGAGGAGAAACAAACTTCATCGCACCAATAGACAGATGGCAACATAGCGAGTGAGACAGCTGCACCTAGAAGGGAAGCTGTGTGATGATGCATGATAAAGATTTCCCAACAAGAGACACATATCACCAAGAGCAATGCCAATGCAAATGCTGTGATCCGGCATGATAAGGGGAAGCATCTTCGACTCAAACTACCTCTTTGTCTTACCTCTTTTAAACGCTCCATGTCTTTGAGGTAGAATCCAATGTAGAAAAGGCTGAGATATGAATTTACAAACTGAAACTGCAAGTCAGAATTTTTAAAAATGCTGTAAATACAACAGATCAACATGATTACTTTGTATTCTTTCATAATGTATTATTTAAATTTTATATACATCAAGGTGCCGCGGTGGTTAGCACGTTTGCCTCATAATCGTGGGTTCGATTGAGGAGGAAAATTTGAGTGAACATTCATTCATTTACCTTTCATACCCGCTTATTTCCGAACTCGGGGTCCCAGTGCACATAGGGCGAAAGGCAGGGGGTACACCCTGGACGGGTCACTAGTCCATTGCAGGGCCACATGCGCAATCACAATCACTCCTACGGTCAATTTAGAATCACCGAACAACCTAATGCAAATGTTTTTGGACTGTGGGAGAAATACCTGAAGAAACCCACACAAGCGCGGGGTAAACATGCAAACATGCAAACCACTTTGCCGCCTATATGCATACATTATTTCAGATATCGGATTAGTACAACATTATAATGGGTTCCTAATTCACAATGTATTAAAAAGACAACTTACAAGAACCATTTTGATGATGAGATTTTTCTCATAGGCACTCTGGAGTCTGTAGTTTTCTGTAGTAAATACAATCAATTACATTTAATACACAGAGATACAGCTAAAATCTGTCACATGTCTTTGTTGCATGCTTTTGATGTATGGTAACTCTAAGAGATGGGAAAAGCTCCAAAATGTAGTACAATAATAATAATAATTATTTTTATTACAAATTATTTTTATATAATAATTATTATTTTTTGTCAAATTCATTTTTTATGTTACTCCAACACAATAGACCTGTTTTAAAAGTATTCTTAGTATACATTATTAAATGATATACATTATTACATAATAACATATTACATGATACATGATTATTAAAAGTTGATTATTTTCCTATGACAGCAGCATATGTTATTGTTTTATTATCATGATATTAGCAATGTACAATAATGTTTAATAAAAATGTTTTGATTATGTTTAATAACACTGAAAAGAGCACATTTATTTATCTATTTTTGAAAGTTTTATTTAAGTCTAATTTTGGTTTTATTGTGATGTAATATATGTATAATCTGTTAATAACACCTGACAAAATATCCTAGAACACAAAGCAGAGAACAAACAAATTTTCTTTGGTAAAAGTAGTGAAAACCTACCCATGTCATTAAGCCAACAGGCTATCTTTCGGTACACCTCGTCACATGCAGTCACAGTGATGGCCAGTATGATTTCAGGGATAAACCTAACCACCCGTGGCAGCTCTTTAATTTCCATCACAAATTCCTGCCAACCAGAAATGTATCTGTCTTTTATACACAGCATTAACCCGTTCCCAATACTGCATTGTATTTTTTTACAGTATGTCCCAATTAAAAAATTATGAGCATAGAAATTAAATATGATATTACGCACCTGAAGCTCAAAGCAGATGAGCATAGCCAGGAAGACAAAGCAAAGGCAGAAAATACAGACAGGAAAGCTAACCAACCATCTGAACACCCTCCTCCTCCAGGGTGGGTAATAAAACTCTTCACAGCCCGTTACTGGACTGCACCGCTTCACGCCCTGGGTGCAGAAAAACACATACTGAAAAGAGATTCACAGATGTGAATGGCCTAAACAACAACTACTATATTAGAAACTCTCTTGAAGTTATTCTTTAAATCTGGTTCGGTTCAAATGAAATCCTAGAAATTTTCTATAAAATAACTGATTACTTCTACTTTAGATGGCACTGCAGAGTCACAAACAGATTTTAAGAAGATTTAGTGATGCACTGAAATCACACCTTATTTTTGCACAAATTACATCAATGACAGATTACTGCTAAATTACCCTAAACTGTGGCCGTGGCTCTTCAAGGAATTCGGCTGGTGTGTCCAATGTGCCCCATTTGTAAGCCAGTTCAGCTCCTCGTCGCTTCCACCTCTCCAGAAACAGTGTGGCCCACACCACGTTAAAGAGGGCAAATACTACACAGCATATATCTCTGCTGGTCTGTGTGAGAAATAGTAACAGCATCATTAATTAAGCAAATAAAAATAAAAGCAACAAGAGACAAGATGAAGATTTGTTACATTTTATTTCATCAATCTTAAAATCATTCTTTTAATGTTTAAAAGATTCAAATGCATAGCTGCAACAAAGCTACAAACTACAGAAAACCCTGAAGACCTGTAACTTCCATTAACCAAACAAGCCTATCTGAACCCAACAACCAAATCACCAAGTTTACACTTTTTACTCTTTTTCCAATGAAGCTATAAACTTGCATCTGTGTCTGATCTGCAGCAATATGATTGGCAGAATAGATGTCCCTGTGTGCATGTTTTTAAAGTAAAGGTATAAAGTAAAGTCTATATTACCTAGCAGAAACACTTGTACTTGCACTTACAGCAGAGGATTCAAGGGACTCTATTTAGGTCTATGTTAAAAACAGTAGTGGACAATAAGTAAGGGCTATTATTTTAAATAGTTACCTGATCGGTTTCAGTCAGCATCCACAGTACAAATCCTATTACAGCAGGATACAGCATAGATGTTGTGTAAAAACCCAGCCAGGCAAAGTACATGGCAATCTTCACTCCGAAATAATCACATATATCATCTATCAGAGGTAAAGATGGAAATAATACCAGAATATTTATAAGATTAACAGTCGATCAACAGCTTCAATTGGTGTGAATATCAAATGACACACATAGTAAAAAATTACAAACCGAGGGGCTGCTTCTCACAAACAGCTTGCACCCACGATTTCATTAGCTGGCCCAGAATTCTCTGCTCATGCAGGGGGAAGACTTGTTGGATCACACCTCGTGCCTTTAGCTCTGGAACTGTTATAAACACGAAATTTTGAGTTACATACAGCACACACCTCAGAAGCCACATGCAGACTTTGACATTACAACTTTTTTGATAGATGAAAAATTTTATTGGAACTAAAATAATATGCAGAGATGAGGTAATGTTTTGCAGTCACTATTTCAAGCGGCAAAAACACAGAGCACAGCGAAACACGCACTTATAGGCTGCCCCTCAAGAAAATGGATGTTGTGAAGGACCTCCCCTGGTTTGGCTCTCAGATTATCCAGCCAATGTTTGATTATGTTCTGGCGTTCCTGTAAAAGTCCAAAAAGAATTTTTTATAGAAATTAAAAGGTGTCCTGAAATAATATACACTAATGAGCTAATATTGAGTTGTTATGATTATGATACCATTAGCTAAACAAGATAAAATGATATTTAATAATGAGCTTGATGACTTGATTTAATAACAGGCAACCAATGAGTACAAAAGGCAATCTAGCTTTGTTAGTAAAACCAACTTGTGATGTGAAGAAGCACAATTCACTCTCGATGTTCTCATAAATGTAGTCCTCTTCACAAGAGAAGCTGCGTGATCCACCACCAAACTCTGGTTTCACTGTTTTCCTTAGACCCATCTCCTCGGCTCCTCGCAAAAGACTGAACAAAACATGTGTTACTGTGGCACCTAAAAATGATTACACCCAGGATTTTAACTGACATCATAGAGATAATGATCACACATCTCAATAATCTCATGAAAACAATTGTCAAATGAAAAATAATGTGCTTTTCCCTGTGGAGCCATCATCCATTTCCTTATAGTTTGCGCTAAATGCAAACTGAGGAAAAAAAATTTTGCTTTAAGATAAATTGCTTTTGTAAAAAGTGTAGCTTTTCTTGGTGAGACGCTGCATAGTAGCTGTTCTGTGAAGAATTTATTCTGTACCAGAGCATCCATAATCTGTTCAGCCATCCTTTTGCCATCAGCATTGAACTGAAATAATACATAAGTGACTGCAACTTCTCTTATCATTCAGACTGACCTTACAGATCTCTCAATTCTGATGCAGATCTCTCAATTCAATTCTAATAGTATGGGAGTATTTAAATGTAATCACTGGTTTATAAAGAATAAACATAGACATAAATTTAGGGCAGGGCATATATATATCAAAAAATATTTATTAGGAAAGGGGTATCAATGTCTTTCTCAGACATTCAACGAAACACTCTTAGAATAGACACTTCTAAAAATAGGACATCTGTTCAAAATGATGCGAGAAACCTAGCAGGTAAGTTGCAATTAGTCCAAATTCCAAGATCCAAGTTCACAAACGGACACAGAGGAGACTTTGGAACCCAAAGCAGTAAACAAACCTGGGTCACCACAAGCACAGAGTATGTGCTGGTAAATGTTGTTTTTTTAATTACCCCAGAGATTTTTTTTTAAATATGTATTTTAATAATTTAATTACCACATTTAAATGTTTTTATCAGGAGTAGAAGTATTACACATTTAAACATATAAAATTTAAAATTTTTGTTTCCAAATTTTAGTTTGCCTGGCCAATGAGTTAAACCTGTTCTAGGTTTGATTCCAGCCTCCCTCCCCCCACTTCGCACAACTCCAGTCCAGTGGGTACACCCACTCACACGCACTATCACCACTTCTTACCACCCCTCTCCATAACCAGTCCATCTCTGCCCCCCACATCCACCCTCCTTGTCCTAACTTCAGATAAGGTGAGGAGAGAACTGAGGCGGCTCAAGACCAGGAAAGCTGCAGGTCCGGACTGCATCAGCCCTAGACTGCTCAGGGACTGTGGTGACTAACTCTGTGAGGTGGTCACTTACATCTTTAACCTGAGCCTGAGTCTAAAGAGGGTTCCTGTCCTGTGGAAGACCTTGTGTGTGGTTCCTAAGACAGTACACCCTAGGGAACCCAACCACTACAGACCAGTAGCCTTGACCTCCCACCTAATGACCACCTTCGCTCTGTGGTCAGCCTCACAATGGACCCACTGCAGTTTGCCTACAGGCCAAACATCGGGGTTGATGACGTTATCATCTCCCTGCTGCACTGTGTGTCTGAGGTAGTTGTCTCCAGCACTGGGGCCCCTCAGGGGACAGTGCACTCACCATTCCTCTTCACCCTTTACACCTCAGACTTTACCTACAATACCAGCAGTTGTCACCTTCAGAAGTTCTCAGATGACTCAACCATTGTTGGCTGTATGTCTGCGGGGAACGAGCTGGTGTACAGGTCAGTCATCATCGACTTTGTGGACTGGTGTGAGTGCAACCACTTGTGC
>JAOTQW010000004.1:10956068-10970002 GCA_026260075.1 Sisor rabdophorus
TGGCCTTCCCCCCAAAACACCCAACATGCGCCGTCCCCCTGATAAACTCGTTTCTGACAATACTACTATTATTACTACAAAAAATTCTAATAATAATAATTTAGCATTAATTTAGGTACCATTTCTCTGAATGTTATACCTTTTTGATTATTAATCTATTATGGATGAAATTTTAATTCAATTTTAATTCAATGTCGAAGACTAAACCTTTTGCTGTTTACCTACATTTTCCTTTAAATTATTAATTGTTGGAGGAAAAGTTACTGAGAAATGAAATAAATTGAGATAAAAGATAAAATGTGTAAAACTCTTGACAACTCACAGCTGGGGTAGGAATACATTTTAGCAAAGTAATGTATAAATTTAAAACAATCTTAATCATACCATTCATATAAAATACATTTGTTTGCTATATTTACATTGCAACCCAATGTAATTTTAATTACTTGTAATTTTTTTGTGGGTTATGATTGTGAAATTGTAACATGTCCTGGATGTCAAATAAAAATAGTTTAATCTAAAATTCCAATCAGAAAATAATATTGTGTATTTTTGTATTGTTGTATTATTGTATTAGCTGTCCAGTCTGTACCCCCTGCCTCTCGCTCTATGTGCGCTGGGATAGGCTCCAGCAGACCCCCGTGACCCCGAGTTTGGAAATAAGCGGGTATAGAAGATGAATGAATGAATGAATGTATTATTGTATTGTGTGATGAACTAAACAGATTGCTTATAGCAAACAAGACTAAGAAAATTCTATAATAATTGATATAATTACAGTTCACTGACACAATCAATATCATATTCATTTAAAAAAATCGAATTAATAAAAATTATTCACTCTAATAAAATTGTTGCGATTATTTTGGAAACTGTATTTAAACAACATACATGAAATTCACATTTAAATATTTTAATAGCAAGAAATTATATACACTACAAACACGTAGCATTTGCTATGGTTTGGATTTTTTTTAATCCTGGCCTTTGATTTGTAGGCAAACATGGCACAATTGCATTGTTAACAACATTATAACTTAACTAACAATCAACATTCGTTACTAAAGTTCACAGTGGTGTTTATTTATCCCGTTTAAAAAAAAATTGTCATGGCCACCTTTACACATAGGAGACATACATCATGTCCGACATACATTGCTTGAGAACTGATCTGTTCATGAACAATGAAGTATGTACAGCTGATAAATGTTGTCACAGTGTTATTAATGACTAAAGTTTAAACAGTTGTAGCTTCCAGATCAGACCGGCATCGAAGTGTAACGTTTGCTGTTCGCTCCTTAAGCTTCACCTGGTCTGTACAAGAAATGGAAACATTAAGGGATTTAATAATCATACATCTGAGTAAGACAGTAAAATGGTTCATAAATTGAGAATATCTAAAAGGTATACATTCATTTTCAACAATAGAACAGATATTGGGGACCCCCTCTGTGACTAATTTTTGACAATCCTTGATTGTTCGCACACTATAAATCAAAACAATCGTTGTCAGTTGTAATTTTTGTAGCATCAAACGATGGTTTTTATTCTCCTGTGAGTCCTGCATCTTGTTAAAATATTTTTTGTATAATAATTGCTCATTGACAGAATATATAGATATTTTTGGATAATATAAGGGCCCTAAGCAGCCACTTATGTCACGGGATGGCTGCTTTTATAGGAAACACTTTACATAAGCCAAGACTGTAATAGATAGATTTGTAAAAATATGTAACTTATTTTATTTAGCATCTATTGCATCATAAATGTCAAAATTATGACAACAAGCATTGTGACTAATGAGACTGTTTAGTGCTTAGTGGTAATGAAAAATATATATACAAAATATAAAAAAATATTCAACCTTCAAGCTATATAAAAAACATAACTGTTTTTGATTGCATATTTTATCTCTTCTTAATTTTCAGCTTTTAGAACAAAGGGAAAATGTATTGAATGTATTTTGTTAAAACAAATAGAATTGTGCTGAGACACATCAGCGAAAAGAAGAACTGTAGTTGTGTACCTTTGATGGTTGACTGCTGCCTGCTTTGTTTAGGCTTGAATATACAGGTATCATTTCCAAGCCGTTTGGTTTTGGCACAGGGGGCTGTAAAACAAGTCATCAGAATTTGCTAAGCTTTTGATAAGCATGACAATCTCTCTCTCTAAAATAGGAATGTTTTAAGCAATTATTAAGAAAAAGTCAAATAATTTAAACCAAAAAAAATTATGTATACAGCATGAAATCCATGCTGATTAAAATGAAATATATTTTTAATTTTAATTATGATTGTTATTGGGTATGATGTTTAAATATATTACCTTGGAAAAAAATATTTTAATTATAAGGCAAACACAAATAGTTTAAAGTCCAACTAAGCCTATTAAATATGCTTGCAGTTATTTTAGATTTTTTCAACGCTTAAGACTTTCTCACCTTTAGCAAACATGATGCTTGCAGCAGTTGCTTTTCCTGGATCAGCTGTTTTTGAGTTTTTAGTAGTGGCTCTACCAGCCTGTCCTGCACTTGCTGAGCCTCCTGAAGAAGCTTCCTGCACAGTTCGGCCTCCTGAGCACGATCCTGGCTGCACTTCTGATTATCAGAATTTAGCCGTCTGTTTTCGACCTCCAGTCGGCTGCCCCTCGCCTGAAGGGTGGAAACTTTGTCACCCACCTTGTTCAAGTAGTTCTGGAACTTGTCTTCTACTTGCCGTGAAAGGTTTGTGCAGTTGGCGTGGATCTTCTGCATTTGTTCTTGTTGCTTGGAACATGTAAGGTGGAATGTAAAGGTGTCAGGAAAGAGGTTGTCAATCTTACCCAGAAAAGCAGTCGTGACCTCCTGGATGCCCTGCAGCGACATCACAAAATCCTCTTTGCATTTCTTTTTGTAGAGCTCAAGCTCAGCACTCTGATCCTCCTTCTCCTGTTTCAGTTTCATCGCGGCCATCTCCTGCTTGGTTTTATCCTTAATTGCACTGTCCAAATCAAACTTTAGGCTTTGCACCGTTTGACTGAAATTAGACTGGACGATTGCATACAAAGACCGCTGCTGGTCCAGAAGAGTCTGTAAGGTTCTCATGTGTTCTAAAGAAAAAATGGTTTGAAATTTTAGATCCATTGCTCCTTGTTTAGTGATATATTTTTGATTCAATAATCAGCTTACCGCTTGAACCACCGACTGGTGGACATGGGACAATACTCCGCATCATGGGCGTCCTACTTGCTTGACAACTAGCCTGTGGTTGCAAAAAAAACATATATTAATGATCAAATTTTATTTAATTCTTATCTTTCTGCAATAGTATTAGATTTTTGTACCAGTATACAAGACAGACTTACTATTTGTTGCACAAGCCTTGTATTGTTTGCCTTGGCAGCATCCAAATCTGCCGTAAGTTTGACCCCTTTTTTAACCTCAGCATCTTTTTCGGACGTCTTGGCTTTAAGCTGGGCAGTAAGGTCGGCTTTCTCCTTCCTGAGTTTGGTGTTGTCCGTCGTCAGCGTGTTAAAACTCTGCTGCAGCTCCTCCACCCTCTTCTCATCGGCACTTTTCTCTGGCTGTCCGTACACTAAGAAGAGCACCAGGCTCACGATGATCAGAGACTGGATCAGTGAGGAGAAGAAGAAGATAATGCGGAGATAATACCCACAGCCTTTTCCCTTTGACCTGCGAAGGTCCTGAGCCTTCAGTGCCACCTTGGGCCGAGTGTAATTGTTATTGTACATGTCTACTAAAAAAAATCCCTTTTGCAATTAATGTATCAATTTATAAAGCCTTAGTGATTACTTTTGTTTCATGTTAACACTACTACCAGGTTTTGCATGACTGCTGTCCCTATATATGCTGTAGTCTACATCCTGTAAGGCTGCTCTTTCCTGACCCTCCTCCAAATGGTTATCCCTACCTTACACTTCACTGGTAAGATATGCAAAGCAGAGCACCTTTCCTTATATTTTATTACAATAGATCTATGTTAGGCTATAAAATATTGAAACCTGTTAGACAATAAAATACTTTCCTATTTTATGCAGTTGTATTGTGTTTATCACAAATATATACTGTAATTAAGTTTACAGTATATTTGTACTTTTAAAGAAGATAGCTGTAAATATAACAGTAAAAAGTAAGGAAACAAAAAATTATATATAGTTATATTATAGTTATATTATATTGTATATATTTACAGTGTATTTTAAAAATCACACAATTAAAATAGGATGTTTATAAACACTATAGAACTAAGAGTTTCAAACACTGCTCCAGTCAGACGATGGCTCTGTGTTCAAAACCACTGGGAGGCATGAAGACATGCTATTTAATAGTTGGTGTGGAAGAACTTGTTTTTACTTAATTGTTTTGATAAAAGTAAAAATAAAATGTTCAATATTTTTGCCTATATAATAACTAATATAAAATCTGTCTGTCCATCCCCACCGCTCTCTCTTCATTTCTCTCTCTTTGTATCTATCCATCCATCCATCCATCCATCCCCTCACTTTTTGTATCCATCCATTAATCCCCACCCCTCTCTTTCTGTTCATCCAAGAAAAAAGACAGACTGGTGAGAAAGTGGACTGTTTACAGCTGTTCTAAATTAAGTAATAGTAAAAGCTATTATGCTTGGCAGACATTTTCTACTTTTCTCTTATTTGCTGTGTCTCTTAATATTCATTGCATCAAGTCATATACATAAAGGAAGTCTTTTAAAAGTATCGAAAAATCTATAAAAATATCCTTAACCTAAACAATCAACTGTTCATTTTTAGAAAAGGGCTTTGTGTGCATTATGTTTACTTATTTTTAAAATTTATTTCCTTGTTCTGATCTTTTCCTCCTGAAGCGTAAACTTTGACCAGTCAAGTCATTATGTAGCACAGGAAAAGCGACCAGCGATCAAATGACAACAACTAAACCTGCCTTTATCTCTTCCTCGATCGAAAGCCACACATAAACATCAGCGTTCAAAATAAGCCATCTAAAATTCAGCTTCCCGTCCTGCTACTTCAACGGTAGGTGGGACAAAAAAAACAACAATAGTAAGCTGTCAGGTTTTTTTTGATGGAACGAGTAACAAATATTCCCAGCCGTGCTAGAGGTAGTAGTGGACCTGTTTGATCCTCAGCATTTTGCTTGCAGCAATGACGTTGGAAGCTCGATCTCCGGTCCAGGACGGGTGTGAAAGGGGAAATTAACGAAAGCCAGGGGTTTTCCTGCAGTCTATTGTTTTTACTCCAATGTGTCCTCAGAGAAAAAGATAATTTATGGAAAACCATACTAAAGAAAAGGACAGAGAGTAATAAAGAATCCTCATAGATAACAGAGCAGTTGGAAGTTATAAACAGGAAGATTGCCTCCTGAAGGATTTATAAGTTGGTCAGTTAAGTTATTAATTCACTTGGCTTTAAAATATGTATAAAAGTCAGTCCTTCGCCGTCTATCCATCCATCCATCCATCCGTCCGTCCATCTATTTATCCATTATTTACCTGCTTATTTTCTAACACAGGGGGTCACAGGGGACTGCTGGAGTCTATCCCAGCACATATAGGCAAAAGGTAGGGGTACCCTAATCCAAAAAAGGTCCACCTATAGATGAACAACCACTACACTAAATCCTATGGGGAGTTCCATGAACTGTGGAAGGAAACCAGAGTACCCGGAGCAAACAAAGAGAACATGCAAACTCCTTGCCCAGGAATCAAACAAATCAGTCTGCTGGAGCTCTCTAAGAGATGAAGGCAGAAAGGGTACACACTGAACAGATTACAGTCCATCACAGGGCCACACACAAACTCACACTCACTCCTATGGGCAATTTAGAGTTACCAAACAACCGAATGTACATGTTTTTTTACTGTGGGTTGAAACCGTTCTACTCACACACCCACCTTGGGAGAACATGCAAACTACAAACAGTAAGTCACTTGCTTGTGATTCAAACCAGGATCTTCTGGCTGTGACAGTGCTAAGCACTAAGTCATCATGCCGCCCCTGAAAATAAATTCAATAATATTGGTGGCCCCAAATAAAAATTTTGCTTAGGATATTCCTAAGGCCTTGAATTGGCCCTGCAGCAATGTATACTTTACCTTACATACATTTTAAGAACTTAACTAGGTTTTCTTTGTTGTGACTTTAAAATAAGAAATCTTTTTTAATTCAATATAAGCTAATTAGACTTTAGTAAGATTAGCACAGCATGAAAAAGATCTACTTAAATTTGTATATCTTGTATAAAATATAAGCCAAGGTTACTTAAGTATCATTTCCTAACAAGTATAAGTTTATTTAGAAATATAAGCATCCTTACACTTAAATAAGCTCCTTTTTGTAAGGATAATAAGCCAGAGACTCATTTCACAGAAATTGTATATACATTGGTGGCTCATATGGTTGAGGCGCTAAATTGTTGATCAGGAGACCAGAAGAACCTGGATTCAAGCTCCATCACTATTAAGCCTGCCACTATTGGGCTCTTTAGCAAGACCCGTTGTGGCTCCAGAAACGCTGTATCCTACGCTATGACTCCACCCCTCGAAGATAGCATATATAGGAGGAAAAAAAAATCACAATTTATTGTACAGTGTATAATTATTCATTCATTCATTCATCTTCTTTACCCGCTTATTTCCTAACTCAGGCTCATGGGTATACCCTGGACAGGTTTTCAGTCCATTGCAGGACCACACATAGACAAACAACCAAACACACTTACATTTACTTATACTCACTCCTTTGGGCAATTTATTATAACCAATTAACCTAATGTACATGTTTTTGGACTGTGGGATGAAACCAGAGACCCCAGGGGAAACCCATGCAAGCTTGGTTGAGAACATGCAAACTCCAAGCAGAAAGACCCCTGTGCCGGGGAATTGAACCCTTAGATCTTCTTTTTGTGAGGTGACCGTGCTAACCACTCTGCCACTGCCCCACCGAGGTTAATAAATTATTATAAAAATTATGTTACATTTCATAAACTGACATTTGTATTTTTCTAATGCAGTGACAAGGTAGATTAATAGCTTTGATTTTAATATTACAGTACAAACATGCCATTGTGTACTAGGCATTAGTAGAAAGAGGTCACATTAGATTGCCCACAGTCACAGCTAAGCAAATGTTTAGATCTCTTTCTGGGAATGTACATACAAAGAACTGGGAGTTAAAACACAGTTTCTAAGAAATAAGGAGGTAACAGATATTAAAGGTTTGTAGTTATTGGCTTAAGGAAAGGAAATTATAGCCAGGGATTAAGGCAACTATTAAAAACTCTTCCGATGATTATTGTGTGAACTGTGTGCATGTCAAGGGTAAATGGCAGGATACGGCTTTAAAGCAGAGATGTAGTTTATAAGCGAGTCATCTTAAAACTTACTTCAATTATTTGTTCTAGAACAGAAGTAACAAACTACGAAAGAAGCAGGGGATAAAAAAGAAAAGGCTTTTTTTAGCAGTGGTTTGTGTGCTGGATGGTAGTAAGTTCGATCCGATGGCAGGAAAGAGAGTTGGACAGGCTTGGCAGGCCCAAATGACCCACCCCTGAGGTGGTGTTTGAAAGTACAGAATGCCATCAAGCTGAAAAAGGAGTCTTATCAAGCCTGGTAGGCTTGTGGGACTCCTGGTGCAGCTGATGGATACTGGGCTTTTCAGTACCTGTACAACCAAAGCAGGAGCTTGGTTAGCATTGTCAGCATTGTCAGACTTCCGTTTCCCGGTACATGTTGGACTCCAGAAGGATTGCCCTTTATCACCGGCCCGGGTCATTATCTTTTAGAACAGGGTTTCTAGGCGCAGCCTAGAGCAGAAGGGGAATCAGACCACTGGAAGGCCGTTGGTGGGGTAATCATGCCTCAAGTGGAGAAGTTCAAGTATCTTGGAGTCTTGTTCACAAGCAAGGAAAGAATGGAGAAGGATATTAAAAGGCATATCAGTTCATCTTCTGCTGTAAAGCAGTCGATGTACTGGCCAGTCGCTGCAAGGCGAAGCTCTCGATTTACTGGTCAATCTAAGTTCCTACTTTGACCCATGTCTATAAACTTTGGGTCATAACCAGAAAGATGAGATCACAGATACAGGCGGACTAAATAAGTTTTCTCTATTGGGCGCACTCTTAGAGATAGTAATATGGCTCCATCACATTAAGAGAAGCCAGTTAGGGTGGCTTGGGCATTTGTTCCTAATGCCAGATGCCTCTTAGGGGAAAGTGTTCCGGACATGGCTACACCAGGGGAAGGCCCCGTGTAAGACCTAAGCCACGCTGGAGGGATTTTACAGCGTCACCGGATTAAATACTATCTGGTCCATTTGTATGGTTTTAAATTTGATTTGGCAGGTACAACATTAGGGATAAGATTGGTGGCATTGATATTATGAGTTAACTTCAAGTTTGAACTGTGACACTAAAAAAAGAATCAGATTGCTTTTTATGGAGTTTATGGAATTTACAGTTGTTAGTTTGATCTGGCAACTATGTCATTATTGTGTTTATGCACTGTGGAAAACATGCTGGATCAAAACAGAGCAAAAACCTGAATTAATATCTGGGTTGTGTTTCTAAGTTAAAATCCCCTAGAAGAGTCAAAGGGACTAAAAGATGATGTCATGGTATTTTAGTATTGTTATTAACTGTTAAAATGTTTTTTTCAATGTATTGTAATAATGTTGTCTCTGATCCACTAGTCTGTGACGGAGGAGCAAAAACTTTCAGTGCTGTAATACTACAGTTGGCATTTTTAAAAACGTCCCACCATTGAACATCTTTGGGATGAACTAGATAACCTTACCTTACACATTCCTTACCTGAAAGTAATGTGATTTCACGAATGTATATGGTCCTTACATAACCAGATCTTTAAACTGATGCCAGAAAGTCTTCACTACCCAGCTATTTCACTAGCCAGGATGGTGTCTGTCTGACTTAAACTACCCCTTAAGACCCCAAGTCCCGGATTGAACCCAGGACCTTCTTGTTTTTAGACGTGCTAACCACTTCGCCGGCCTACATGCATGTAAACACGATTTATAGAAAGTCATCCATTTAAGAAAGTTGCTGGAAAAATAGTACAAAGGTGCCTACAAAGGCAAATAAAAATGTGTGTAGAATTTGAACAAATAACTTTAAATCATCCAAAAGTAAAACAATTGCAATGATAAACAAAGAAATGCTATTATATCAATGACATGACGTTCTGGTCAGATCAGAGTTCTCTTTGCTTTTAAAGAAGATCAAGTAATTTTATGTGTAATGTTGCCTGATGACAGAATACAGTCAAAAATAAAATTCTAATAGCAGGAAATTAGCTTTTTATCGCACTTGTACTGGTGTAGAAGTGGTGTCCTATTTTTTATTTTCATCCCTACCCCTCATTATTCTGTTTCAAGGATTCTTGTTATCCTGCTGTTTTTTTGTTGTCCTGCCTCTGCACCAGAAGGATATTATTTGATCTTTAGATGCACAGCTTGCCAAATTTTGTTGTGGATGGGCTTCAAGTGCACACCACATCAGGATTATTTCCTGTCAGCCAGGAGTAACACTCTGTAGTCACAAAGGTACAAACTCTACCACATCTGACAGCTGGAATCCTACTATTTATATTGGCAGTTTTATTTGTGTGATACTGGTATGAATGCATATTTTGCTAAGAACATATTACTATGTGTCAAGTCTGTAAGACTAACAGTGATTTTTAGATTTTTGTTACTAACAAGCGACATTCAGGTAAACCAGATTGGATGTATGTTTAGATTTTTACACAAATTTTTAAACACCCTGGATAAGAGCGTCTGCCAAAATGTTGTAAATGTAAATAATATTTCACTGAAATATAAATTTATTTCAACATACTCTGTCCTTCACTTATTGGTTTATTAGCATTTAATCAAAAAGTCGGCACGCTTTGTGTCAGGACAGACTGTTAAAAACTGAAAAGCATGGAAAAGCATAAAAAGAGATTAGACACAGAAGAAAACAATGACTGGGAGGAAATGCTATCCTCTTGTTCTTAATCTCGCAGCTGAAAAAAAAAAATCCACAACGGACAGCATCCATCCTTAGGAGCCAATCTTAGTGGGAGATGCTTCATTAACTAGTCCTTTGTTAATGTTGTTCCTGTAGATTCACTGCAACCCTTTTATAAACCTCATGGCACTCCAACCTGAATCCTGTCAACCATGACCACACTGAGTATTTGGTGTTAGAACCTACAGAGTTCAACAGCAACGGGATTACCAGGAGCAGCGTTTGTGATTTCCAAAAGCACGTGCTACACTGTGGCCTCGATGTCTGGTGGTTCGTCGCCCTCTAGCAGGTTGTAAGAGGCATGGCTCTGAAAGGGTCTCTGCAGTGGGTGACACAGAAGCTTAGCCATGCAGTTATGGAGCTCGATGGCCGGTCCACATAGCGACACTTCAAAACGGTAGCACATTCCTTTTGAGTCCAATTTGGAGAAGGATTCGTACGTGTCCTGCAAACAGAAGAGAGGAGGGGTCGGAAAATCGTAAGGGAAGCAACTTTGGCAGGGTGCCTCGCAAAGATAATTTGACAAATGTAAACAAGCAGCTGGAGACAAAAGGGTACAAATGTACACAGGAAAGAAATGCAGTAGTATTCCAATACAAATGTTTACATGCTATAAGAATTATTGACATTTTTATTATTAGAAGCATCAAAAATAGACAGAATGATAGTTTCACATTTTAAATATGTTAGATATAAGATTAAAATAAGGTTCAATGCATCCTAATACCCCGCGAAACAGTCACATCTTAAAAGGCTTGATTTCTCCTATATTTATTTTAAAAATAACATACTTTTGCTTTTATTGCCTAGCAAAATAGAGACTTGGAGAATATAATCTTCAAAGCGAAACCAAATATTTATCAAATAAGATTTGAAGAGATTCAAGATTCATTCATTCATTCACCTTCTATACCTGCTTATTCCCTAAATCAGGGTCACAGGGGTCTGCCGGAGCGCACATAGGGCAAGAGGCAGGGGTACACCCTGGGGAGGTCACCAGTCCATCGCAAGGCCACATATCGACGAACAATCACACACACATTTACTCCTATGGGCAATTCAGAGTCACCAATAAACCTAATGTAGATGTTTTTAGACAGTGGGAGGAAATCGGTGTACTGGAGGAAACTCAAGCAAGTGTGGAAAGAACATGCAAACTTCACACAGAATGACCCGGGAATCGAACCCATGACCTTCTTGCTGTGAGGCAAACATGCTAACCACTACACCACCGTTCCGCCATATCCCCCATTTATTTTTTCCTAAATATTTTGGACTGTAATTTTTATACAGTGCCTTGCAAAGTATTAACCCCTTGCCATTTTTCATGTTTTGTTGCCTCATAACCTGGAGATAAAATAGACTGTTTGAAGGTTTGCATCATATCATTTACAGAACATGCCTACAACTACAAAGCGAGCAAACAAATAGCACAAAATAACAAAACTTTAGTGTGTATAACTATTCATGCCCCTAAAGTCAGTACTTTGCAATTACAGCTGCAATTAAAGTTGTCAGATTTCTGAGCTTGCCACATCTTACAATTGGGATTTTGTCCATTCTGATAAAAAAATTCTTAATTGGCTTAGAGGGCTGGGCTTTGACTAGGCCATTTCAAAACATTTACATATAACATATTCCTGCTGGAAGTTTACCTCTGTCCCAGTCTTAAATCAAAGGGAGACAAACAGGACAGATTTTGCTGCCACCACCCTGTTTTACTGTGAGAAAAAGCACCAGACATAGCGTTTCTAAGTAAGCATGAAGTTCAATTTTAGTCTAATCTGATCAGAGCACCTTCATCCATACAGTTTCAAAGTTGCCCACATTTCAAAACGAGCCTTCTTATTTTTAACACTCAATAATGGCTTTTTTCCTGGCCACTTTTCTATAACGCCTAGCTTTATGGAGTGTATAGCTTATTATGATCCCATGCCCAGATTAACCACTTTGAGTTCTGTGCTGCCTCTTATTAATGCCCTCCTTGCTTGGTCTGTGAGTTTTGGTGGGTGGCCCTCTTTTGGCAGGTTTGTAGTGGTACCATGTTCTTTCCATTTGAAGTTAATGGATTTTGATGGATAGATTTAAAAGATCATGAAACATTCGGATATTTTTTTAGAACCCAACCCCAACTTTGTCCTTGACTAGTTTGGGAAGCTTCTTGGTCTTCATCGTTGTGATGCCTCTTGCTTAGTAGTGTTGCAGCTTCTGGGGCATTTCAGAAAAGGTGTGTTCATATTTACAGATTATGCAACACTTACTGTAGACTTATTTTCTTAACTAGTGACTTCTGAAGGTAAATGGTTGTATGAGAACTTTAGAGAGGCTTCATAGCAAAGGGTTTTTCAAATTCTTTAATTCATTCATATTCTATACTCACTTATTTCCTAACTAGGGGTCATGGGGGTCTGCTGGAGTCTATACCAGCACACACACATGAAGCGAAAGGCAGGGGTAAACGCTGCACAGTTTGCCAGTCCATCGCAGGGCCACACATTGATAAACAACTACATACACTCACTCTTATGGGCAATTTAGAGTCACCAATCAACCTAATGTACATTTTTTCAGACTGCGGGAGGAAACTGAAGGACCTGAAGTAAACCCGCACAAGTGCAGGGAGAACATGCAAACTCCACAAGACTGCTTGCCCAGGAATCAAATGTCACCGTGCTAACCACTGTATCGCCTATTATAAAAATTCTTTTTTATATATTTTTCTCACCAACGTCTATTTTGTGCAGATCATACTGATATTTTTTTAATTACATGTAATACTTTAAGAATAGGTAAAAATCCAAGAGGTAGTGAATAGTTTAAGTTAAAAAATTTATCTCAGCTTTTGGATCAGAGGGACAATAGAGAATAAGTTACCCTCCAGCTGCTGTCGTCCATCGGCTCATCTGTGCCATTATGAAGATAAATGACGTCAAAGAAGAAGTATGGCGAGCGTAGCATTTTCTGTAAGACATCATAATTCAATTTCATTTGAAAGTAAACTGTAGGAGGAAGAATCGTTTTGGGACGGTACTGAGGGTTTTAAGTGGCGTTATAATACATGTTCACTTACACTGACAGCATCTGATGGGTTAAACTGCAGCTGGCCTGCATGGCGACTGTAAATGAGGAGAGTACGAACCACGAACGGAGGTGGGATCGTCTGAATGTTGTCCATGAGAGGAAGCTCAATCTTTTGAAGACTATACAAAAACAGAGGGTCGAAAAGAATGGCATTATACTGCTAATGTAACATGAGGACACAGTGGTGGCTTATATGGCTGAGGATTTGTATTGTTCTGAACATCAGGTTTCAAGCAGAGGAACAGCTAAGCTGCAGTGTATGGTCCTTGAGCTAGACTATACAAGGGTCAACTCCTTGAGTCTCAATAGCCCTAGTGTCAGAATCGACTCCAGTACCGAAATCCACGTCCTGAGTCGACAGGTTATGTGATTGACTTTAATTTAGTTACAGTAGTTGTGATTGGTGCAAATGAACAAATTATGTTAACCAATCACATACTTAGAGGGTAATGACTTACTGTTCGATAAAGTAGATGACTTAAAATTTAAAAGTAAACAGCAACCCCAATCTATGCACCCGTTGAAAAAAATTATATTTCTATATTGTGTAAACAAATCCTTAAGAACAAAACTTAATAAATATTTACAGCTGAGGTAGATGAGGTAAATACCTCAACAAAAAAAATGATAGCAATACATGAGAAAATAAAATGTTATTCAGTTGTTAATGCAAATTAATATCAAGACAATATTTGGGACACTTCAAAAAAGGGTATTTTTACTATACAGTGAGGCAAAAAAGTATTTAGTCAGCTACAAATTGTGCAAGGTTCTCCCACTTAAAAAGATGAAAGAGGCCTGTAATTTCAATCATAGGTATACCTCAACT
>JAOTQW010000004.1:10979333-10991037 GCA_026260075.1 Sisor rabdophorus
TCTATCTATCTATCTATCTATCTATCTATCTATCTATCTATCTATCTATCTATTGCTTTTTACCAAAACAATATATATTCTGTTTATTTTTTGAAATGTAAACCCTTAATTTTGTAAAAGACAAGCATATTCATTCAAATCTCAAAAACCAGGACATAAATCCAGCTGTCTAATCTTTTCTCTCCCCCTCCTCCATCCACGCTTCAGTCAAAGAGCTGTAATTCAGATTAACACTACTGAAGGTCCACTGATAACCTTCCTACACACAGAACACACACAAGCAAGAGCAGCACACAATAAAGCTTGGCTGATCAGCCGTTTGGGCTGGTATGATGTAATCTGTCATGCCTTTTAGGGTACCTGTGGTTGCAGCAGTGTGAAGTGATTAAAGAAGAGCTACATGGTTAGCTTAAGAGAAATGGAAGAAAAATAAGAAGAAAATGAAAAAAAAGTGTTGCTCGTCACACGGTTTCAGGTCTGATCTGTGTGGGCGAAAAAGAAACACACTGAAGCTTTCAGAATGAGTGTGTATGACAGTAGAGCTCATAAAGCGGATTACACTACTTACAGTATATGTATATTTTTTTATGTTGTGACGCTGTGCAGTTTGTGGGAGAGTGTGTGTGTGTCTGTGTGTGTGTGTGCATGCAGTGCTTGTGTAGCAGAACTTGACACAAATAGAGTTTAGCTTTGGTTGATTAAGGGTTAACTTTATGTGAGTGTGCTTGTAAGGGGGGCAGCTTCGGGGGTCAGCAGCAGCCGCTGCAGCACATTCCTCTCTGGCTGTGCTCGAGCCCTCGGCAGCCCACTCACTGCTCTTTGACTCCTCTGGCCATATAAGGCAGGCGTCACCATGGCAACCATGGGGCTTGAATAGCAGTGTCAAATCCCTGAGCACACACACTCCTGCACCCAGAGAGAGAGAGAGAGAAAGAAGGAAAAAAAGGGTGGGGGAAGTGAGAGAGAGGAGAAGGGAGGGAAGAGAGAGAGAAAGAGAGAGAGGGAGAGAAAAACAGAGCAGGGTCTGTTGACCACAGAGGCTGGATGATCTTTCCAGTGTCCTTTATCTGTAGCCAAACGGTGGCTGACTTCCTCCATTCGCTCTTACCAGAGGGACAGAAAGACGGAAGAAGAAAGAGAAGCGGAAACGGTTTTACAGTGGCTTCCGGGAGCATAGGGACAAGCTGAAGCCCTGGAGCTATTACTGCTGGATGGGCAAGTGCTGACAAAACAAGGCGAGGGAGGGACACTGGAGAGACACGGACGCCTACAGATCGAAGATTCTTTCTTTTTATATTTCTCCCTCTTAGCCGACGCTTGAATCCCATGCTCTTTTTTGAAAACTATCATAAGAGTATACGTGGAAGTGAGATTAACCGAACCTGGGTTTCCCAACCGGACAGAAAGGGTGTGTGTACGTGTGTGTTTGAGAGATAGAACGCGACTTCCTTGAACTTTGATCCTTTATAGGGAGGGCTGTTAGAGGACTCTGTTTATCATTAGCAGGCTTTGTTTCTCTGCCCTTTTGGATCACATTGAATGTGAAGTTTGTCTGGAACCGGATTTTGGAGTAGTTATTAATGTGTGTACCTCATTTTAAGAGATTTTACTGTAATCGTCGATAAGCAAAACCAAATTTTTGGTTTACAATCTATATTTTTTTTACTGTGTTCTCTTATTGCTAGCGCTGTAAAACATGCAACAAAAACAGGTTTGACTTGTTAGTGACCTGTGGGCAGGGCAGCTGTCTCATGCACCAGTGGCACAGGGGTTTTTTTAACACTCGCTGGCTGAGATGAGGCATTTCAGATCTTAAGAGGCGCTTTACTTTTGCCCCAGTTTCAGAGTCGCTGTGCATGTTTATGTGTAATTTATAGTTTCCTGTGAAAGAGGCAGGCTATATGTTACAACCTCATGACTAAACTCTTAAGCTAACAGACTTCTTACTGACTTTTAAAATCGCTAGGATTACTAAAAACAGAACTTTTGCAGATTAACCGTGAGTTTTTGAGATTTTAGTTTGTGTAAACAGTCAAAGATCCAGTGCCACTGTTTACTTTAGTCTTAGGGTAAATGTATGCAGTGTAAACTTTCGCACACAATTTCAGGCTGAATACTTACTTTCGGGAGAGGATTTTGTGGAGAGAAAAAACCCTGGTGGTGCAAGCAGCAATGGCCATGGTGGGTGGGGGATGGGGCAACCCTAATGGGAGCACCAATGGCCTGGGGGAGAAGGGCTACCTGCGGGGGGAGGAGGATGAAAGCTCTCCCCAGGCAGGGAACAGCGATGGCGAGGGCGGAGAGGATGACAAGGCCTGCGTGGTGGACTGTGTGGTTTGCGGTGACAAGTCCAGTGGAAAGCATTACGGCGTTTTCACCTGCGAAGGCTGCAAGAGCTTCTTCAAGAGGAGCATCCGTCGCAACCTCAGCTATACGTGCAGGTAAGAGGTTTATAGTGGACTTGGTGAGATACGGTGCAAAAAATATAATCCGGGCTGTGGCGGCTGCCAGCACGTGGACGGTAACAAGCCTTGTTCATGACAGATGTGAATTACGTCACTGATTACAGCCTCAGAGACTGCGGATTAAACATCACGCTGGCAACTGTTAGGATAAAGTTAAACAAGTCAAATTTAACTTTCCATGTACAATATTTCCAACACCCAACAATCGCAATATGTGACATATGTGATTTTGAAATCCTAGTCAAGATTAATACTTTACTTGCTATTGTTATAGGCTTTGCTCTTATAGGCTTTTGTTAGGAGCATGACTCTGGAAGCTTGAGTTCATTAAGCCGAAATAATATGTTATATTGTGAATTTGTGAGATCAGACACTGCTATTGGTTGAGGATGTCTGGGGTGCAGTTGGTAATAAAGTGCATCCTAAAGATGTTTCAGTGGGGTCAGAGCCAGAGCCAGAGCTCTGTGCAAGACTCTCCAGTTCTTCCACAACAACCACAACATACCCCCAAAGGGGCTTTGAGCAAAGGAGCAAATGGCAAATGGTCTTTAAGTTTGGGTAACGGAAAATGTTTTTGCTTATTGTGCTACCGTACTTGTGGCAACAAATCAGAACTACATAAAGATCTTGTCCGTATCATGAAACATGGAATCAGATTACAGGTACATTACTACTTCCTAAAAAAGTAACATACTCAAGTTGACAGTAGCTGCAATAACAAATGTAAATGACAGGAAAGAAATGGAAACTTCAGTGACTTTTCAGTGAACTCTAGTTAACCTGTTGCTGTGGTGTAAATTGGTGCTTTTCATATGGTAACACATGACAAAACTGACTCCAGGTAAGGTGGTAAATTGTTTTCATTTTCAAGATCCCAGTTGTAAGGATTCATATTCGCAATTGTATGCAGCGGATTAGCAATTGAGTGGAGGCTAAACCTTAAAGTATTGTTTATATGTCCAAATTGTTTTTATATATCACTTAGGTAATGATTTACTAGTAACTAAGACCTACGTTACTCACTCTATCTCTTTATTTATGTTTTTCAGCTGAGCATTGGTTTTTGTTTTAACTAAAAAGATAAAGCTCTTCTGGCTGTAACAAAATGTGTTTTTTGTAATTGTGTCTAGCTTGTGTGCTGATAAATGGCCAAGGCTAGTTTTTTTTGACAAGGCTTCAAGCATTTTGCACTGACCAAGGCCAGTCATCTTTGGCATCAGTTTACTGGGGTGATCAGATTAAAGAATCAATGTTAAATATTAATTCTTCAACTGCCTTTTACACGGTTACTTTAACTACATTAAGATTTTTGGTGGTTTAAGCAACCCGGTACAGCATTTTATGCATATTGGCATTCATTTTAGCAAAGAATCTATTGTTAGAATTCAGCTGTAAGAAAAGGAATGCAGATTCACAGTTGTTAAGCAATAATAAATACATGCAAAATAAATACAGAACGACCAAATATAGATGGAATCGACTTGATAGGCTTAAGAATCAAATCCCTTCTAATGGTTAATAATTATGGGGGTCAAAATAATAGTATGCGTCAGGAAATACAAGACAGTATCACCTGAAATTTGTGTCTGTAACGTCTTTTTCAGATCAAATCGAGAGTGTCAAATTGATCAACATCATCGGAACCAGTGTCAATACTGCCGTCTAAAGAAATGCTTTCGTGTAGGCATGAGAAAAGAAGGTAAACATGCCAGCATTCATAAGCTTTATACACACTTGTTTTTTGGTTGATAAAACTTAGATTAATATTTTTATTGTAGGACTGTGTAAGGGCCTCATGATATGATACATTATATTACATACATTAATTAAATTTTAGCATAAATGTAAATCAGTTTAACACATAATACACATATGTATTAACATCAGACGTTAAAGATTGATAAGGCTGGGGCCATGGTGTAGTGGGTTAAGGTGCCGGCTCCAACATGCACAAATTGTTGCACTTTGGCGACTCAGGTTTGGGTCCTTTTTCATCCCACCTCTATTCCTATCTCCCAACATCTATATCTTTGAAAAAAATAATGACACACTGGCATGAAAAATATTTAAAAGTATTTACAATTTATAATCTGTATTGAATGTCAACAAAGTTTAAGCGATATTCAAACATTTATTTAAGGAATTTTCATGCCACAGATTTTGAAATGCCCATGTTAATTGTATTGCACATAATATTCATATTAACCTTAACGATATTTTGCAGTGGGTGTTGAAAATTGATTAATAGGGCAATCGAAGCTTTATAATTAATATTGTAATTTATATCTAATTGTGAATTCAATCTGGCAACAAACCAAAAGTTTAAAGCCTGCAGTGTTGATGTCCCTGTGTGACCTTGGCAGGCAGAGAGCCAGGGGCAGTTTTGCTTTTCAAGCTATGCCGTTCAATGCTAAGCTGGACTATAAATTCACATGACATGGGAATAATGCCTCATTGAAAGAGGACAAAAATTGCGGAATTGCCACCTTTTGTCTGGAGCTAATAACAATTGAGTTATTGAGAATGACTGTTTTATTACATTTCATCACGAGACAGGATCTGCATATCAGTTTATATACAGGGTTCTCCATTACATGAGGACATGTCGATTTTTATGCAGCCTGTATCTCGGATATGTAGTCAGGAATTGTATTTCTCTGTCAACCTGCAGCAACTTGAGACCCCTTAAAGCTGGTAAACGTGGCTTTATGAATAAAAATGATGTGCTGTGGTACTCTAAGGGATGCTTAACAAAAGCTAACAGTTGAGGCAGAAAGGTTAAGTACATGCTGTGAAAAAGATTGATAAGCTTTAGGAGAAAAATAAGTACAGTATGTTAATTATTATTATTATAATTATTATATAATTATTATTGCTATTTTTAAAGTTTGGGTGTTTTCACTTCTATTAAAAAAATAAGGGCCAGCATGGTGGCTTAGTGGTTATCACTGTTGCCTCACAGCAAAAAGGCCCAGATTTGGTTCCCGGGCAGAGGTCTTTGTGTGTGGAATTAGCATGTTCTTCCTGTGCTTGCGTGGGTTCATTTCGGGTACTCCGGTTTCCCCTAACAGTTCAAAAACATGAACATTAGGTTGTTGTACCATGCAACATGTGAGTAGATGAATCCTTAAAATACTCATATACTCTTCTATACCCGCTTATTGCCTAACTCTGGTCTGCTGAAGCCTAGAATACCATTTTAGCCCTGCAGCTGCTGTTCATTTCTGAAAGTCAGATTCCACTTAAAGGTTTTCATACAACAAAAGCCAACACTGGATAAACACTTGTTTATTGGTCATTGTTTATAAAGAGTATTTTTTTAGACATTGTACCAAATTATACTGTAGATTAGCAGATTAGCAAAGCAATCTATCAGCAATGATAATCTTTAAATTTCTTAATGTTTAAAGTCCTGATTGGTGGAAGCAAATTATTGATTATAGTTTGTTTGGGTATCCATAGTTAAATTTGTCTGAATTATTTTAAAATAATGTGACATTTCTCAGAAAGAGCAATTTAATTTGCTATATAATGATATTTATATATTTATAATTAAAAACAGGTTGAGGTTACAGTAATCTAAAAGGTTTTTTAATTAATTTATTGCTTGAAAAAGGGGCAGAAGGATGTTTGAGGCATACAAATAATGATAAAGGCTACACATGTAGGTAAGCGCTGGAGGCTTTAAACTGTTGTGGTAATTACTGGTTAATTTCTCTATAGACAAAAAATAAAGATTATACCTTGTTGATGATGCCTTATTTTTTGAAGCTAGAATCAAGTGTTAGACTGTTTGTTTAGGATGTGTCATAGAATATCATACTTGCTTTGCATTCAATTAAAAAATTTTTTTTTAGAATTAAGAAAATGTCCAGTGACCCACCATTTGTTTTCAACTAAGAAACTGACTGCACAGGCTTATTTTCGCGTTTATATTCTAGTTTGGTTTATGCCACAGTGGCCCCTAGTGATGCAAGCGTTAAGTACAAGTATAAGAGCAGACAAAGCCATGGCATGCATGCATCTGCCACTCATAGCAGCAATAAAATTGGTTAAAGAAAAGATCTTTGTGTGTCCTTAACCTGTTTAATAAAAAAAAATCTTTCATATAATTATATAACAAATTAGAATATTAAATTGCTTGTTCTAAGGAACGTTACGTTACAAAAAATAAGTAATTGGAAGTGCAGTGGTTAATGTGTTCAAATGTGAATGGTTATATTAGGGTTTGATTCCCAGCACCACCAAGTTGGGGCCCAGGGTTTTTCGGTTTCCAAAAACACACAGTCCAAAAACATGTACATAAGGTTGATTGGTAATTAGAAGTGAGTGAGAGTGTGTGATTGTTTGTCTATGTGTGACCTTGCAATGTACTGGCGACCTGTCCACAGTGTACCCCTGCCTTTACACCATGTGTGCTGGGAAAGGCTCCAGCAGTAAATTCAGAATATCATAAAAACAAATTTTTATTAGTATAAATTTAGTAAATTATTTAAAATATTAACTAAATAAAAAAACATTTTACCAACATAACAATGACTGTTAGCTCTGTATATAATTGAGCTGTAAAATTTTTACTCATTATGTTATTTTGCTGCCTGCAAAATAATATATCTCACATGTAAAAGAATTTAAAATGATAAAATAAGTTAATAAAAAGGTTGCATGGTGACTTTGTACTGTCGTCTTATAGCAAAATGGCCTGGGTTCGATTACTGGGCAGGTGCCTTCCTCTGTGCAGTTTGTGTGGGTTTACAATAGGTACTCCATTTTTCTCACAGTTCATTTATGTTAGGTTGATTGGTGATTCTAAATTAGCCGTGTGAGTATGTTTGGCCCATTGATGGACTGGCGACCTGTCCAGGGTATAATCATCCAGCCTTTTGCCCTTCAAAGAGCTGGGATAGAACACAGCAGACCCCAATGACTTGATATAAAAGATTAATGAATTTATGAATTAAATATAATACAAATCGATATTAAAAACTGTAAATACAGATGTCCACAGATATTTTTGCTGCAAATCCATGTAACATAATTGTAATTCACCTTAGAATTCAGTACAATATATTCTTGCTCTTGCTAACAGCTACTTTTGCTAAAGACAAAAAAACCCCTAATTTCTTCTTGTTTTGTAGCAGTTCAACGTGGACGCATTCCTCCATCACACTCAGGTATCAGCCCAACCACTATGGTCTCGACTGGTGGGGGTGGGCCAGGAGTACCAGGCATGGTGGGTGATTTCTTCAATGGTCAGCCAGCACCCGAGCTTATTTCTCAACTCTTGCGAGCTGAACCCTACCCCAGCAGCCGCTATGGAGCTCAGTGTGGTCAACAGTTGCCTGGAGGTCCTGGCTCTGTCATGGGCATTGACAGCATTTGTGAGTTGGCTGCCCGACTTCTCTTCAGCACCATCGAGTGGGCCCGGAACATTCCCTTTTTCCCTGACTTACCTGTATCAGAGCAAGTGGCCCTACTGCGTCTCAGCTGGAGTGAACTGTTCATCCTGAATGCAGCACAATCAGCCTTGCCTCTACACATGGCCCCACTGTTGGCCGCCGCTGGCTTCCATGCTTCTCCCATGTCTGCTGAACGTGTGGTTTCCTTTATGGACCAGGTGCGAGTCTTCCAGGACCAGGTGGATAAGCTTACACGACTACAGGTGGACTCTGCTGAATACAGCTGCCTCAAAGCCATAGCTCTCTTCTCACCAGGTAAGTAACAAAAAAACATTTATGTCATTCAAGCAGACGCCATTATTCAGCGCATGTAACCAACCTTTATTTTAGACTAAATTATTTTACCATTAAATTGAAGACTAAATATTTTTGAAAATCACACTTTAGCTAAACATTCTTTTGATAAGGAAATTTGACACTGAGGTTTACTTTGGGTCTCCAATAGATGCATGTGGACTGACAGATCCAGCCCACGTGGAGAGTCTGCAGGAGAAGGCTCAAGTTGCTTTGACAGAATATGAACGCATGCAGTACCCGACTCAACCACAGCGCTTTGGTCGCCTCCTTCTCCGTCTGCCCTCTCTTAGAGCTGTTCCCGCAAACCTCATATCACAGCTTTTCTTCATGCGACTGGTGGGCAAGACGCCCATTGAGACACTCATTCGAGACATGCAGCTGTCTGGCAGCTCTATCAGCTGGCCATACGTGCCTGGACAGTAGCTGCACCATAGACTCCACCCAGTGTGCAGACAGTCGGCCGCTCAAATTTTTGACTTTTGTGCTCTGTGTGGGATTATAGGATTGTAATATGTCATTTCCTTTTAGTTTCTGCCAAAATATTCATGTTATGTTGCAGCATTGTCATTGATCATTAGTGTACATGGAAAAAAGATAGCCAAATGTCTGTGCTGTCACGTGTCCTTGGGCAGATGAATAGCGTCACTTGATTTTATGATACCTCAGGTTTTTTACATAAATAGCAGAACTTTAGCAGAGGTGACTTTCTTGTAAATGCAGAGGCACAGTGACAGATCGTTGACAAGAAACAAGAAGAAAAATATAATACATTGTATTTATAGATAAATATCTCAACGCTGTGAATATATGACTGTTCCAGGTCCAGCTTTAAAGAATTACAGGAACATTCCTGCTATACCTAAGAAATAATTATAATAACAATTTCAATTATAACAATTAATTATATATGTTTGACGAATTAACCTACTCATGAAGGTTTTTGCCATGGACTGCAGTGCTACTTACTTGAGTGAATAAGTATTGTAAACTGTGATGGTCATATTGTTAAAAAATCTGTGTACTCTTCCCTAATTGGGTCCAAAATTTTTTCGTATCCCTGGCCATGGAAAATATTTTTGCATATGAATAATTAAAAAGCATTCATCCAAACACATTTTGTGCGTTTACTATATAGAGTGCAATTCATTTTTAGATATGTATTTAAACAGAAAACCCCTAAAAACTAGTATTAGGAAAATGTGTTCAGAAAGTGATAATTATTTGCAAGCTGATTAATTCATTCATTCATCTTCTATAACAGCTTACTCCCAAACTCGGGGTCACAGGGGACTGCCGGATCCTATCCCGCACACATTGGGCGAGAGGCAGGGGGTACACCCTGGACAGGTCGCCAGTCCATCGCAGGGCCACAATCAAACTCCACACAGAAAGACCCTGAGCCCGGGATTTGAACACAGGACCTTCTTGTTGTTAACCACTACGCCACCGTGTCACCCCTGCAAGCTGATTACTTATTTTAAAACACAGACCCTTGACAGATACAGAATGATATTTTTAGTTCAGTGGTTTGATGTACATATTTTTCATGAATAATTCTAGCATTAACACATGAATGAAGTGTTCTATTTAGCAATTTCTTAAACGGAAAAAACAGCAGATAAGCTGATGGCTTGGACCATAAAAATAAGAGAAAAATTAACAATTATGAATATATAGTTATCGATACTATTCTCGTATTACCTAATCTAACTGGAATTCAGCGTATTAGAACCAAACCAGAGTGCAGATTTCAGTGCCTTGTTTTGGTGCCATGCAGGTATTGATGTTTCGATTTGGTGCCTATATCCTATTATTTTGACCCACCTACATCATTTTTTAAAAGTGAACTGTATCTGATATCCGAATTTACACTACAGACTGCAAAATAGCCCAAGGTAGACATACTGAATAAAAATGAAATTAAAACACTTCAATAATCCATGGACACAATGGACATAGATGTAATGAATATTCAGTATGTTACTTCTAAGTCAGCAAAACAACATACTAGGAAGATCGGTAAAACAACGCTGTAGGCAGAGAAATAAAGGAGCCCTTATTGCAGCCTGGTTCATTGGAGCATTGATTGCTTATTTATAAATATACTTTTTTTGCGCGTACATTTTTATTTAATTACATTTACAGCATTTGGCAGACAAACTTAACCTTTTTAAGACAAAGGTTTAAGTTAAAAAGCCTAATGAATAAAAAGAGCTAAGAAACCTCTATAATTTATTCATATATAGATAAATACAGTAAGGTTTAATTATGAATTATAAATAACACTGTATTAAATGAAATATAAAGCAAAAAAAAATCTTTGTTGGCATAGCCTTTAATGTAAGGCAAATAATTTTTAGAGTTGAGTAGCTTTTGGTCGCTGAGAACTGCTGACTCTCTAACACTGGCCACAATTACATCTCTGATGTGTTTGTGACATTGATGTTGGCCAGCCCCTGATTACAACCGAGCCAGGCCCGATAATCCGAATACTCGCCCCATACCGATACTGTGGCTGCAGCAAGACTTCAGTTGTTAATACACCCTCTTCCCTTCTGTGTGGAAGACGGAATAATGTCACTTCTTCATTCTGTGAAGTTCTGGCGTTGATCCGCTGGCTTGGATCTGGTCTCTGGAGATGAGAGTCTGAAAGAGTTTGAAAGTTAAAAAGAAAAAAAATGTGACCATAAACTATTTAATTTGACCAAACATTTTTATGAAGCTGTAATAACACTGCCATCCTTTTTTTAATGCATTTATTTAAAGATGGCAAAAGTAACCCTCAACCCTTAACACAAATACTCCTGTTTAAAATGACTCTGGTAAAACTTGAAATACCTCGACACATTTTTTTGACTCAAGTTTAAGTATAAGTTCTGACATGTATAAAAAGTAAACAAGTAAAAACAAATGAACTACCAGAATTACGTTACAGTTCAGTATAATGCGCCCAATCATGATATAGATTCTGGTCTTCTAACGATGAACTGACTGTAAATTAAGTTAATTTACTTAACAATGAAAATGAAAAGAAAGAAAGAATGAAAGAAAGAAAGGAAGAAAGAAAGAAAAAGATAATAATATATGAAACAGTATTATGGTTGAAAGTTGCAAGGCTGGTTTAATAATGATAAAAAAAAAATACAGCTATTAAGAAGTTGTCGAAGAAATAAATAGTGAAGTAAAGTACTGATACCAAAAAAATGTACTTTAGTACACTAACAAGTTAGGTAACCATGTGACAGAAGAATTCAGCAAAAAATCAATAGCAAATGTGGAAGACAATAGTAGGAGCAGCTACCGTTGCTATGGTTTGGATCAGAGGCGCCCACCCTTTTTTCAGCATGTGAGACACTTTTAAAAAGACCAAGTCTATACCAATATACCTAAAAATGCACACCTAATTTGTGTTACTCATATCTGTAGTCTAAAGGGCGGCGCGGTGGCGCAGTGGTTAGCACCGTCGCCTCACAACAAGAAGGT
>JAOTQW010000004.1:10991137-11006542 GCA_026260075.1 Sisor rabdophorus
CCAGGCTTGGGACTGGCACAGAAGTCACTGGCTTGTGGCCCCTGTGGCTAGATTTGTGGTTCCCAGAAAGTAATAAGGCTTTTTTGCTCAAAAAGTGCTTTGTGAAGGGAGAAGCTGGCCGAAGTCCTTTGGGGTGAGGTGGTAGGCTTACTTTAGTACATGGATCAGTTGCATTGCAGCCCTGTCACGGCCCTATGAAAATTCTATTTTTATGTGAGACAAGTGGGCAGCGGTGCCTCAAAAGTTTAAGTTGTTTATTTAAGAACAGATGCCCCATCATAGCTGACCCTGCATTCAAACCCCAGCTTTATGTTTGACAAATAAAGAAATCAAAAAATGCCTTGTGTTAAGAAAAGTGACAAAAATAAAAGTTTGGAACAGCAGGGTGCATAATATGTTGAAACAAAGAGGTTTTTTGTGCATCCTGAGATTCTTAATCACAACAACACACCATGTCAGAGTGCTTTGGTTATCTACAACCAGGATTGTTAGTACCACCCTGAACAAATTATATGATTCTTTAAGGCTAAGACTTTAGTGAAGCTCAAGTCAGTTATTAGTAATCTAACCATTGCAGGAAGTTTTAGGGTTGTTTTAATTTTTCTCACAGATATTATTTGCCATTATGTGGGGTTTAAATTAATTTAGGAATTTTCTTTTATCAGCTGCCATCAGATTTTTAAACAAGTCTGTGTAATTGTCTATGAAGTCGTTGTTTTTTGGTATCCATATGTTAATTTGCATGTTGATTGCTGTTCGTGCAGCTCAGTGATAATAAAGTTCATTTACCTTTCTGTAGCCCTGATTTGGCTCCTTGTGACTTTTTAAAATCTTTGTAATATTTTTTCTAGTGTGGTTATTTAAAGAGCCACTCCGAACACCGTCCTACTTTAAGACTTCCAGTAAAGCTTTAAAAATGTAAAACAATTACTGGTAGTGTTCTGTACACTCACAATTTGTGTACTTTAAAGGAAGCAATGCTTATTTGTACAATTCTTCAATAAAACACGATTTGAAATTTCATTACTTACTGCTTATATAGCATATAATATAATGATGACTGATAGTTACTGCATGTATGAAGGAGCATAATTAATAATATTGTTTATTGTTGATAGATTTGTTGTTTATAATTGGTAGATTAGTGTTTCAAAATTTCAATGTGTTTGAGAAGGGGTGGCTCTTTTATTAAACCTGGACTGCTGATTGTGGGTTCAATTTCATGCACTAACAATATACAGCTGGGCCCTTAACCATTAATTGCTCAAAATAATAATCCTCAAAACACCAACTTTCCAGTGCTGGCCATTTAACAAAGCTCTTGATTGTTAATTGCTTAAATAAGGGCCAATCCTTAATTTTAATTCATTTTGGAATTAATTGGAATTGTAACCGTTAAACCATCATTACGGTTGCATAAAAAAAATTCAGACATACTAAATAAGTTGTAATATTTACATTTCTGGCATTTGGCAGATTTCCTTATTAAGAAAGACTTCCATTTATCTTTCTTTTTTTTAATCTAACTAAGCAGTTGAGGATTAGGGAATCCTCATGGGCCCAGCAGCTTGGGGTGATGCTGCGAACAGAACATACAGTCTTAAGGTATTATATTAAAATTTTATACAGCTGCAAAACATGGAAGGTTGCACAATAAATGAACTATTTTATGAGTAAGTTTTTTTCCTTATCTCATGTGGAGTTAATCACACCTAATTGTTGTGAGAATTTTTTTTTGCTATAATCAGATAAAATGTATTTTTGCAGAATTGTTTGTGTTTGATACGACTTCTTAAGATATGTTTTGTATTACAGTAATAACTGCATTACAGTTCTCTATACTTCATTAATTTCCCTTATCAACAATCAGTCTTGCATGTGTAACCTTGTAACTGTGATACATAAAACGGCTTTCATTTCATGCAATTCTGCATGTTAGCTCATGCTCTGATCTCCTGGTAGAGAGTACACGGACCAGTTTTTCTTTCCCTCAGTCATCAGTCTATTGCTAACTCAGCAGGGGATAAAGAAGCCTGAACTGCCTCGAGGTAGATTGGATTAAACTAAAACTTTTGTTATTCATACCCTCTGGGTTAATACTACTACGTTTTTTAATCTGTCATCAAATCCAGAAACATTTTGTTTAAAGAACTTTAATCGTTGTTGAAAACATGCAATAAGAGGGGTTTTCCACACTTCTCATACAGGTTTGATTTATTGTGAACATGCTTAATGAAAAAGTATAACCCTGTTCTGTAATTGCAGAAATTTACAGCGACCTTCAGCGATCTTGGTATGTGGAAGTTATTGTAATTAGGCATTAGATACTGACTATAATCATTCAAAAAAACTGTCACTTTTATGAGAGAATCGAGTCATGTCTAGATATGTTTCTGTGTACTTTCAAGTGTGGTGTCTCATGAAGGTCATGAGAACATCTGTAAACTGATTGTGTATGTTGTGCTGAGCATAAATCATGTCTACCAGATATTTAATGTTTCAGTTCGATGGAAATGACTAGCCAATCATTAAATCATTATTATAATTATTCCTAATGTAATGGAGTGGAGGTGGCATCTGAAGAAAAATTTGCATGTGTGAATTGGAAACATTTTCATTTAACAAATATACAAATAATACATGATACACAAATGTGCCCATGAAATATTGTGGCAAGGTGACTTACCAACAGTACAGCAAGCTAGCAGGCTGTACGATAAATAGATTCTTGGTTAGTGTTGCATTGATGGTGTTGTGGGATGATGTGTTACCTCAATATAACACATTGTCACTTTTAACCCACTATTTTTCTTTGCTTAAATTTCCCTTATACCCAATACCCTTTCCAGATACCCTTTATTTTATTATGTTTATTACTTACTACGATGCGGTTTAATAATTTCCCAACATCTGCCATATACTATATTTTGAATATACTTTGTGGATAAAAGTATTAAGCCACAATTTTTCTATTAGGCCACGAAAATATTAGTGGGATATTTTGGAGAGGATATCTGTGGTGCAGACGGTGCTCCAGTTCATTCAAAAGGTGTTAAGTATTACTATAACACATCATGTCTTCATTGAGCTTAGGGCCATTGTCATGCTGCAAAAATGTTTGAGTCTGTTCACATTTACCCTGCACAAATCAAGTGACCAATTCTGGGTTTTTTTTCCCACAGATCGTCTATGATAGACGAGAGTAAAAGCAGGAAAAAGCACAATGATGCTGACATTTTAAAACAGTGTCATTACTGCCTTTTTATTTTAAGCTTTAAAAACTTAAAAAACTACGCTGCTTTCACTAAGACTACTGTAGTAACATTTTAGAACATTTTATGGGAAATTTTATGTGGCCATGCAAACTAGTGAAGACATGCCAAGTAAAACATTGTCGAAGAAGTAGTGTAGTAATAGTGAAAGTATAGGACATATAGGCATTGCTTGACCACTCGAACTAGTAGACCAGACTAAGCTGGCCTTCCATAGCACAAATAAGAAATTGTTTATACAAAAAACAAAAAGTAAAGAAATAATACAGCTGAGTGAAGTTTCCGTTAAGGGGCAAATCTAAAGCCAGCAAAGACATGTCAGTCTGCACTCTTGCATTTTTGATAATCTCTTCAAGAAAAAAAATCTTTTAGCAGATATTAACAGATCTGTGTGTAACATGTGCTTGTCGGTACATGTAAGCATTGCAAAAGTTTTGTTATTGGCATTTGATTCGAACAAAAATTTCAACACAGTAAAACATTATCCTCAGGTCAATTGAAACAGTCAGAAAGTCATGTTACATTAGTTTTATTTTCATTAATATTTTAATGTAATATTATTTTGGCTTCTTTTGGAGGATCCCACAGAGTTTCGGCAAACAAATAATATAAAAGGACAAAGGAGTTTATTAAAGTAATTGACAAAATGTCACAATTAAAAAGTTTAAAACCAAAGAAAGGTTAAAACATTAGCTTTATGTAACAACATATCTACAATAAATAAAACTGATAGGATTGACAATAATAAGATACTGACAATAATTGCTCCCTATTTTCAAAGTTCTGCAAAACGTTATTTATGAATTGAATTTATTCATTTATTCATCTTCTGTACCCGCTTATTCCCTAACTCAGGGTCACAGGGGTCTGCTGGAGCCTATCCTAGCACACATAGTACACCCTGGACAGGTTGCCAGTCCATCGTAGGGCCACGCACAATCAACCCAACATTTACTCCTATAAGCAAGTTGGAGTTATTAATCAACCTAATGTACCAATCAACCTAATGTTTTTGGACTGTGGTAGGAAACCAGAGAACCCAAAGAAAACCCATACAAGCGCAGGAGGAACAGAAAGACTCTTTTCACGAAATTGAACTCAGAACTTGAGCTGTGAGGCGACTGTGCTAACCACTAGGCTACAGTGGCACCCAGAAATTTAATCAAAGATTTTAATTATTATAACAATGAACATTATTATAGATTGCTGCCTTAAATGGGCTCATTTACTTTAGCAGTGATGCTAAGCAGTAGCTAAATACGTACATATTTTACAGAGAACCAAGGCATCTAAACTACAATAAAACTCTCTTGTACATCGTATGTGAATTAGTTGAGGACCCAATATTATAAACTCATAATTCAGGCAGAATAATCCTCACCTAATCTATTCTTGACCTGGTTCCAGGACCACACATCTAGCTACTCAGCTACTATCCTTCTCATTTATGAGAAATTGTTTTGTGTAGAATCAAATCCTGAGAACACAGTACACAACAGCACATTGTTTTTGTAATATAAAAAAATGTGAGAATGAAAAAGTATGCTGGCCTAAACCAGGTAGAGCTTAGATAAACATTCAGGGTTGCCTGAGAATAAAAAACAAGTAAATGTGCATTGCTGTACAACAAGTTGTATAAGACAACATCAGAACATAAAAAGGTTGTAAATCAATTTATTAAAAACGGGGGGTGGTTGAATATAATAAAGATTATTTTGGAATCTGTGTAAAACTTTCAGTGAACAGTAATATGACCAAAAAATGTTTACTAATCAGTTTGTTGTAAATAATGTCCTGATAAAAAGTCCATAAAAAGATAAACAACACACATTGATGTAAAGGGTTTCAGATTTTCTAACACGTCTGTCGTATATAAAAGAGAACATCAAGAAATTTTTTATTTTATTAAACCTTTTTTAATTATTTTAAGCCTGTTTGCTTTTTAAAAGCTTACACAAATTTGCTAAATTAAAAATTCTTTTTGGACAGAATAGACAGAATTTCATACTGTGCAAGATACACAATAACAAATAATATTTTTCCTCCAGAAACATTTAGTGCTGACAGGTCAATTGGTGTTGATTTTATCATGTTGAATCAAGCATCTGATGCTATTTCTTGCATGCCCATGCAAGCACAGTTTCTTTGGCTTCCACCAGATATGTTTATCATAATGTTTTTGAATATATTTTATTACTAAATAGTACTTTTATTGTGCATTTTTTGTTGTGGGAATGTTTGATGCCGCATCTACATGACAGATTTTCTAACATCCTTAATATTTTTTATTCAGTTCAGGAATAAGCAAGTATAGAAGATGAATGAATGAATGGATTGAGAGTTGATAGATGAATGGATGGATGAATGAATATATTAAATGTATATATATAATTGATATATAATATAGGAGTGTGAAAGACTTGTGAAAGACTCTCGCCCTATGTGCACAATTTGCATAATAATGTGGAACGCAGTGTATATTGTAAAAAAAAGCACAATCTCTCCTGTATTTTTAACTCTTGACTGATATATATAAAATTGAATAATAGAAGTAAGTCAAATGATTTTTTCATTTAAAAATCGAGACTCTGTCTCGATCTCAGGCTTGACAATAGTGGTCTACAACCTGTATACACTGCATTTTACATTATTATGCAAATTGTGTTTAAAGGTGTAAGAATTTTGTCGTCTCGATTCTCTGTATTGTGTTCTGTCACCGCGAAGTGAGTCTGAGTTGACTGAATGGTACTGAGCTCAGGAGCGACCAAATGAGACAAACCACATGAGTGAGATCAATCTGGTTTATTCAAAAGATCGCCAAAGAAAGAGGGAAAACTCCCCAGCATATATAGCATACAAGTTTGAGAAGGAAACAGGAACAGGATATGTCTTCATCCTGCATGAACTAGCTGATTCTGCTGCCGAAAAGCGAGACATAGTTGAATGCCTAGGAGAAAGAATGACATTAGAACAGTGTTGTTTATGGATGAGTGCCTTGCAACCCTGGATGGAGTTGTGGATGGTTGATGAACAGTCATCATGACCAGATAAGGCTGCGACGTCAGCAAGAAGGTGGTGGCGTCATGTTTTGGGCTAGAATCATGGGGAGAGAGCTGGTTGGCCCCTTATGGACCCTGAAGGTGTAAAAATGACCTCTGTGAAATATGTGGAGTTTCTGACTGACCACTTTCTTCTGTGGTCCAAAAAGAAGAATGGTGCCTTTTGTAGCAAAATAATTTTTACCATCCCCTGCTGCAAGAAATATAATTGACCCTATGGGCAAAAAAACAAAAAAATCTCATGGTGTAGCCTCAATTCTCCCCTGATCACAACCCTATTGAGAACATTTGGAGCATCATGAAGCTAAAGATCTATGAGGGTGGGAGGCAATTTACATCAAAACAGCAACTCTGGGAGGCTATTCTGACATCCTGCAAAGAAATTGCAGCAGAAATCATCCAAACACTGACAACTTCTATGGATGCAAGAAATGTGAAGCTTCTACCCAATATGGGGCCCTATGTCAAAATTTGGCCTGTTAAGATATTTTTGATTGATAGAGCTTTTGATTGTAACAAATATAACATGCAAATGCTTGCAGTTTAACTAATGACCAATTTTAGTTGTTTACAACAATCAAATGTTTTAAAACTCTATTTTGTGTAATAATGCGGAACAGTGCATTTTAAGATTTAGATTTTTTTTAACGTTATGATTTGGAGGGTCATTTGAAAACAGTCTAGTCATACTGGAATGCTTGATGACGTTATTTTGGAAAAAGTAAGAAACCAATTCTTTGCAGCAGAATAACAAACGTGCAGAGTACATTTTTCCACTTTGCATAATTAAATTTTTTAGTTATTTATCTATATTTTTAATTTTTTATTGTATTTTGTAAAAATATGGTTTAAAATGTAGTTAAGTACAGTCAAGGTTAGATTAGATTTTCTCATATTTCTATAACTGTATGGTCGTAATAGAAATATAAGCTGTTAGGTCACAGAAGGGATTTGTGATGTCACTAACATAATTAAGGAACTGAAACAATTAAATAAAGTGCTCAAATTTTGAACAAGTATTGTGTAGTAGAAAATTTTATCTATTTTTCCTGATGTCAGTTAGGTGTAGGTGTATCAATAAGTAATAGAGATAATAATTTTCCTAAAAGGAAAAGTTCTTTTCTATACTTAGCCTTCCTTTCTGCTCAGTTTCTTTTTACTTTCTTGATCAAGTCTTAAAAAAGACTCTGAATAGCCCAGATCAACCTGAAGAGGATCTTAATTCGTTCAACGGTATAAAGAAACAAGCTTGTGTCAAGATGTGCATTATCAATCGAAAAGCCATCACCGCATTTCTGCGTCGTAACTTCTTTTTGCTTTTTACTATAGTAGCAATTATAGTAGGTAAGTCTACTAATACAGGCGCACTGGTGTAGTGGTTATCATTGCAAGAGATACCGGGTCTTATTTACAGGCAAAGGGTCTTTCTGTGAGGAGTTTGCATGTTCTTCCCGCGCTAACATAGGTTTACCAAAACATGTACATTAGTTAGACTGGTTCTAATGGCCCATAGGAGTGCACTGGTTACATCCTGGACAGGTTGCCAGTCAATCGCAGGGCCACACATTGACAAACAACACACTTTCACAGACACACACTCAAACTCTCCTATGGCCAATTTAGAAAAAAGACCTCTTGCTCGGGAATCGACCACGGGACTCTCTTGCTGTGATAACACTGTGCTAATCAGTACTCCACTGCGCTACCCAAATTAACATGTTATATTGTAATTTTTTTGTATGTTCATTCTTATTGTTTGTTGTCCAGGAGTCATTTTGGGATTTACTTTGCGACCTAGAAACCTATCATTTAGAGAAATAAAGTATTTATCATTTCCTGGAGAGATACTGATAAGGATGTTAAAGATGATGGTTCTTCCACTTATTGTATCCAGTCTTATTACAGGTACATGAATTTGATTTTTTAAATCTTATCTATTTTGCACAGGCAAAGGTTTGTGGACATCTGCTTATTATCACAATTCTGGCATTTGGAAGACTCCTTTATCCCTACATTTATATATATACATTTATACAACTGATCAAGTCTGCCTTAAGGGTCTGTCTTGGCCCCAAGATGGTGAAATGAACTTTCCATCAGTGTCAGAACAGCAGGGTTCTGGCTTTAAGAGACATTTAAAGACCCACCCCTTTCCTTAATACCTAGCACTTGATATAAATTCTAATAGTTTTTTGTGTTTTTTGTGGCTGGTAAACTTTGATTTGTGATCTTTTGTTTCAGTATTGAGTGGTTTAATGATTCAAAGCACTTTTGTACATTCAGCATCTGCAAAATGCTGTAAGAAAGTAAATTTAATGTGATTAGTTGAAGGTTAAGGGCCTTGTTTAGGTGCCCAACCAGGCAGCTTGATTGTGCTGGAAAGTAAACCTGCAATCTTTTAATCAGCAGGTGAACACATTAACCAATGAGCCACCAATTACATGACTATCATGTCTGCCTGTCTTGCCAAAACATCTGAAGGTTAGGGCCTAGGACCTAAAAAAAAATAACTCCAAACCTGTTTAAGCATTAACACGTAAAAATTGTGAGTGTCCTGCACAACCCTAATCTTGCTTTTGTAAAAATTCAACTAAATTATGTTCTTAAGGGTTTTTTTTTCTAAACCAATTTGATCCAAAATGTTTATAGTGTTCTAAGAATGTTTTCTCTCAACATTTTAGCAAATGTAAACATATGTATAACATAATAAGGACATTTTGAAGATTGTTTTATTTCAGCATTGCAAGAACTATAGATCAACTATTAATAACATCATGAGTTATTATATACATGTTCCATGAATATTATTTTAATATGTTTTGTCATAAAGTCCGAACACTTTTTGAAAAACTTCAGAAAAAAGTTCAGAAAAAAATTCTTTTTATTTGGATGGGCATTAATGCTGGGTCTTGGGTGTGGTCAAAGTTTTGGTTCTTCCCAAAAGTATTCAGTGAGGTTGAAGTACAGGAACTTGGTTTGTGCAAAGATTATCAAAAATACTTTGTGTTTTAAAGAACAGGTCTGGAACAAGATGTGGGTAATTAATGACAGAATTTTTTGTATTTTGTGAAATATAACTTTAATGCTACAGCATATAGAGAAATTCTAGAGAATTGTGTGCCCACAATTTTGTGGCAAGAGTTATGGGTGTGCTGCCACACCCTTTTGATCATATTAATCAGAAGTATAATGCAAAAATTCTGTATGAATCTTTCTTTTTCATTATTTTACCAGGCATTTCATGTTTGGACTATAAATCCACTGGAAGGATGGGAGCCAGGGCTTTTGTTTACTATTTGATAACAACCTTTATTGCTGTTTTTATCGGTATTGTCCTGGCAATTACCCTAAAACCCGGAAAAGGTCAAATAGACACTCCAACATCTGATAGTGACAGGGCTGAATCTGTGACCACTGCTGATGCATTTCTTGACTTAATTAGGTAAAGAAAGGCAAATGCTTTTTATGTGATCTATTTAAATATTTTTCTGTAGCTAAATTTAATGGGCATGTTTTTTTTTACAGGAACATGTTCCCTTCTAATTTAGTGGAAGCCTGCTTTAAACAGGTATTTAAAGGCTCCTTATATATACTGTAGATTAACGATGTGTGCTGAGATTGGTGGCTGGTGATGCCCTTACTTTTACACACACACACACATACATATCAGTGAATACAATATATAGCCTAGCCCTGTTATATGTTAATGTCTGTTATATGTTAATGTTAAAGTCTAGTGAGAGGAAACATTAAAAATGTTAACGGTACCTTCTCTTTATGAATCAAAATTTTTGTAATGAAGTACTCTGGTTTGTAGCAGAATTTTTATCAACTAGTTTGTTAGCACTTGCTTCTTTTTGAAGCAGAAAAGCAATAGAACCAGAACAAACCAATTGTTTGGCTTACCCTAACAATAAATATCTTTTTGTGTTTTCAGTACAAAACACATTACAAGAAGCAAGTTTTCAAAAGAAAGATCACAGTTATGATGAATGAAAGTGGTATGGTTATTACTCTTACTGATAACAGCCAGGTGGAGGACAAAAGTCTTGTCCCGCAAACCATTGAGGAAACATTGGAAGAGATTATTCCAATCTCAGGCTCCTGGGATGGTATAAATGCTCTTGGTCTAGTGATGTTTTGCATTATCTTTGGCCTAGTGATTGGGAACATGAAGCAGCAGAGTCAGCTACTAAAAGATTTCTTTAACAATCTCAACAAGGCTATGATGCAACTTGTAGTAATAATAATGTGGTAAGTACCAGCTGGTGTTCTGTAATTATTGAACAAAAGTGTGTATGCCTTTTAATAAGTGATGTTTGGTCTAGATTTATTTTAGCATTTTCATATATTCCTTTACACATTCTTAGTTATTATCCAGTGGGAATCCTCTTTCTAATTGCTGGGAAGATTATTGAAATGCAAGACCTGTTACAGGTTGGAAGACAACTGGGAATGTACATAGTGTGTGTCATCGTTGGTCTGCTCATCCACAGCATCGTTGTTCTGCCTTTAATTTTTTTTTTAATTACACGGAAAAATCCCTTCACTTTCATATCTGGTCTGCTTCAGGCTTTATTTACGGCCCTTCAAACATCTTCAAGGTAGTAAAATTGTCCTTATATCATGCAATAGCAAGTTAATGGAGAAAATACAGGGTCTCCTATAAGTTTCCATACATAGGAAAAATAAAAATTTTTTTGTTTATATAATATGCTGGTATTGATTAGAAAACATTTCAATGTTTGTTCTCCACTGCTAAAGAACACGTATGACCACAGCTGGATTTTTGTTTGTAATGGTGTTGGTAATGGAGTGCCCCAAAAAAAGTTAAGTGGAGTGAGATCTGGAGAGCTGGAAGTATTTTTCCTATGTATTGAGTGAGAAAAATAATACTAAAATATATTAGGGGAATATTTCGATAACCATTAGACTGACTTCCAGAAAACAACATGAAGCAGCAGATTTAGCTACTAAAAGATTTCTTTAATGGTCTCAATGAAGCTATTTACAAATTATATTTTGATTATAAACTTATAGAAAAACAATAACCCTTACCCTATGTAAAAAACATTCATTAGATGTTGTTATTTAATTGAGCACTGAGCGGTAAAGACCTTGCTCATAAGCCTAGCAGTAGCAGCTGGGATGTGTTGAGGATTGAACCCATAATCTTCCAATCAGCAGTCCAACACACGCTAGGATAAAACAATTTTATTTTCTATCCACAAGGATATAACTATTTTATTTTCTTCTCTTATAAGCACTAATCTAATTCCGAAGATAGTCTACCAAATATATTTTGCCAGCTTCTTTACTAAGCAACGGTTAAAAAAACTTAAGTATTCTATATTACTTTTTTTGGTAGTTCTGCCACCCTTCCTGTTACCTTACGCTGCCTGGAGGAGAACAACCACGTGGACAAACGTGTAACCTGCTGTGTTTTACCAGTGGGAGCCACTATCAACATGGAGGGCACAGCTCTTTATGAAGCAGTGGCTGCGATTTTTATAGCCCAAGTTAATGACATCAACCTTAACTTTGGACAAATTGTTACTGTTAGGTAAAAATACTATAATGCATGAAAAATAATTATATGCTACCCATTGGATTAACCCCAATATAATAAACCAGTTTCTTTTTAATTTACATCTGTCGCTTATTAAATATATATTGAATTTGTCTGTTTTTACCTCATCATAATTCCTGCTGTATTTTCTTTTTATTAATGTCCATATATAGTATCGCAGCAGCTGCTGCCAGCATCGGAGCAGCATCCATTCCTCAAGCTGGTTTGGTAACCATGGTGCTTGTATTAGCATCTATAGGACTGCCAACCGAGGACATAACCCTCATCGTTGCTGTGGATTGGTTCCTGTAAGTCTTGACTAAATGTCACATTAGTCGAATCTCCAGCAGAGAGCACTCTTGCAAAAGGTTATTGATACATAATGCAGGCACGGTGTACAGGAAGAACAGCTGTATTAAAAATGTCCTTAAATATATACCACCACAAAAGCTTTTACACAATTTTTCATTTATACTTTATTGCAAACATTTTTTAATGTCTATAACTTCTTATATTGTTGTTCATCCTGACAGGGATCGCCTCAGAACCACCACCAACGTACTGGGAGACTCGATAGGAGCTGGCATTGTGGAACATTTGTCAAGAGAGGAATTGCAGAACCGGGAGGCTGACTCCACTAGCTCTGTGATTGAGGTCAGTGAAAAAACTTGCCAGGAGTACGACAGTCTTGAACAACAAAACAATGAAACAACATTGTAAAAACCATTTGAATAAACAGCATCCAAAATGGTACATTGTTGTTGTTTTTTTAAATTGCAAGCAAAAGCATTATACACTGAAGAAAATCACATGAAATCTATCAAAAGAAACAAGAACGTTAAGAATAATTAAGCCTGTGCTGTAGTGGGTTAAGTAGCAGCGACGCACATCCGGTGACCCGATTATATTCCCGCTTTTTTACCGGTCCCACTTTTCTCACTCTACCATTTCATCCCTCTGTCCCTTCAATAAAGGCAAAAATATCTTTTAAAAAGCATTTTAAATCATCAGTCTTTAATACACTTTAAAAAATATGAAGCTGACTTCATATAGCAGTGAATTCTGGTCGGTAAATCTTGTCTGTAAAAGCTATACTGAAAGGATCACTCCGTGAAAAAGTCCCACTTTTTAGGTCTTCAATCTTCAGATTGGTTTTAGGCTTCTTTGTTATGTGGAAATAAATTAGATATAAATTAGATATGTGCATTGTGCCACGTGAGCAGCAGTTTGGATTTTCACCTGCCGGTTGTCTTCAAAATAGGGGAATTAAGATTTACAGTGTAAATGTAGCCTATTATCTATTTGCTGATAGATGTAGATAACAGCTGAACGTTGTGCATAAATACAAGAACATAATTATTATTTTAGTATTTTAGAATTTCAAGGATAGGAAGTCCAACACAAGGTAAAAAGCTTGATTTTACTAATATATTTTTGTGTGTTTGTTTGAAAGTCCTATGCTCTGTCTTGTACAATATATATTGTATCTGTAATGTTTAATTAATTATATTTCTAAAATAGAAGATATCAACCAAAATATATTTCAAATTAAATTTCAAGAAATATATATCTTTTCAACCTTACATACTTTATCTGCTTATATTTATTATTCATCTTCTATACCCGCTTATTCTCTAATTTAGGGTCACAGGGGTCTGCTGGAGCCTATCCCAGCACACATAGCGCAAAAGGCAAGGCTATACAGGACAGATCCTGCTTTTTATTATTAAATTTTGTTAATTTGATTTATTAAGCTCAACCTTACTTGCTTGATGTGTGAGAACAACTTACTTTTTACAAAAGCAAAACATGTAATAAAGGTGTAATAAAGCTAAAATATGTGTAAGAAAAAGATTTGGGGTGACCCAGGTTTAATTCTCGCTTGTGAAACTTTTTCTTATGTTAAAAAAAGTACAAAAATATATATGTATGTAAATATATATGTTGTCATAATATATTAAAAAAGGTATTTTTTACCGTATGGGATGGTTCAGTTACTTAAAAGTTGCTGTTTTATATTTGATCAAGTGTTTCAACATTCTGTTCCCCTGATCTTTTTAATGTCAAATATACAAAAAGGCAAAATTTTGGCTTAGTAGTTATTAGTGTTGCCTCAAAGCAAGAAAGTTAAATTCATGGTCTTTCGGTCTTTCTGTGAGTTTGCATGTTCTTCCTGTGTTTGCGTGGGTTTACTTTGGGTTTCAGTTTTCTCCCACGGTCCAAAAACATTTACATCTATGGTCTACTGATCATTCTAAACTGCCTATATGAACAAGCCAGAGTGTGCATGTGTGTGTCCCCGTGATGGACTGGCAACCTGCCCAGGGTGTACTCCTCTTGTCTTTTGCACTTCAGAAAGCTTGAATAGGCCCCAGCAGACACTGTGACTCCGAATTTAAAAATAAGCATTTATAGAAGATGAATAAATGTATTCATTTTACAATATTCCATTAATGTTTACTATGCAGACTGATATTTTGTCAATTCAAACCGGGTGCAAGATTTCAACTGTCATATTTAATAATTATAAAAGAATTAACACCTTCTCACCAATAAACAATGATGTGATATAATGTTTACTTTAATTTGATAGTTGTTCAATAGTGTAATAACTGACCATCACTTCACTGTTACACAATGTCACTCTGTTGCTCTTTATTCGGATTGTCTAAAACATTTGTAGTCTATATGAATCTTTTTATTTGGAGATATGTACAGTGACAAAATACATTATTGTTTATAAATTACAGACAGACAAACAACATTTGTTGACATTGTTAATTCGTGAATCATTGAAGAAACTGATTTAAGACTAATTCATGACATAAAGCTGTATCTGGTTTGTTGAGTGTAGAAAGTTTAAAGAATAATATCTTTAATATAATATATATAAAATAATGTTTGAAAGCAGTGAGTGTGTCTGTTAACCCTGCAATGGACTAGTGACCTGTCCAGGCTGTACCCCCGCCTCTCGCCCTATGTGCGCTGGAATAGGCTCCAGCAGACCCCTGTGACCCTAAATTAGGAAATAAGTGGGTATAGAAGATAAATGAATGAATGAATGTTTTAAAACATATTCGCATGTTGTGTTCTTTGTGAAATAGCTAATAATTTCATGGTAAAAATTTTCAAAACTTTTTATTTCATGGATTTTTTTCTGACCTTTGATGACAGACTCACTCTGTATTCTGTTTACATCTGCTAGTATTTGCTAGTCTGACATTCTTAACAAGAACCGAATAATGGCAGAAAAATTTTGTTTTCGTTGATGGAATTCTGACAGATTTCAGACACTTTTCTGCAGTGTGGCATCTCCTACAACAACAGTCAAACCAAGAACCAATAGGAGCGCAGAAACTGATGACACAATTTGTGAGACAACTGGGGAAGGGGTGGCCTGGTGGTTAAGGTGTTGGACTGTTACCAGAAAGATCGGGGTTCAATTCTCAGCCCACCAAGCCACCACTGTGGGTTCCTGAGCAAGGCCCTTAACCCCCAATTGCTC
>JAOTQW010000004.1:11014704-11028679 GCA_026260075.1 Sisor rabdophorus
CCCGTGCCCGGGATTCGAACCCAGGACCTTCTTGTTGTGAGGTGACCGTGCTAACTACTGTGCCACCGCGCCGCCCAAATTTGATTTTGTTTTATTTATTTTATTCGTATGGAGTGTTTAACAATGGACATTGTCTCAAATCAGTTTTGCATAGATATGCAGTAAGAATGAAATAGAAATGTATGTCCCTAATGAGAAACCCGGAGGTGACTGGCAAAGAAAAACCCCCTGAGATAATGTGGGAAGAAACCTTGAAAGGAACCAGACACGACAGACAACCATCTTTATTTGGGTATCACAGAATGTTTGTTAATTACAGTTTTATGCTAATAGTGATCAAATATAATGTAAACTGTAGCTCCTCAAATTTTGAGGAAATTGGTCAGTCGTACCTCAGGGGCATATTTAACCCAAATGATTTAATTGTCTATTTCTAACTGTTTAATAGATGGCCCTGGTCTTTCAGAAATCTCAGGTATTCTGAAACCTATACAATAAGTTTTATATTTTGTAAATAACAATAGCGGGATGTATGGTTAAATAGTTTTACCTTTAGTTAAGGCATGAACACCAAGTCTGACATGGGAAAAATTGCCAGTGCCGATTTCCCCTCTGAGCTCGTAGAAGGCTATTCTTTTGCCGAGGATGATGTCACTGATGACATTTTCATTGTAGGACATGTCATATACGACTTTCTCAAATGCAGATTGCTTCATTTGTTGCTCTAGTATTAGTGATGGTGTGCTGGATCCCAGTAGCGGAGGTGTGGTGGGTTTGAGCAGAGTTTGGGTTGTCTTTTCTTTATCATCATATCGCTTTGGACATGCCTTCTGAAAATTATAACCTGGGAAAAGATCTGAAAAACAGATACAAATTCCAAAAAAACAAAAATGTTTAAATCCTTAATTGGAATAAATACTATATGCAGTTAAACCTACAGGCTAAATTAATTAGATTTTTTAAATGAAAAGAGCAACTATGAAGAGAGAAGATTAAAGTCTTTATGACTTATAGGACAGGATTTTGTGAATGTTAATTAGCCGATGTCACTACACAATTAAAATCCAGATGTTAAGAGCTTATTATGTTTAAGGTTACAACATCTACAAGCAGTGGCTGAAGCTGCAACATTAGAAACTTTGGGACCAGTTGCATGTAATTTAACATTCATTCAAATGTGTAAAATGGTTATTATACAATAAATGTGTTTCATATTATTTTATTTTGATGATCGAAAAAAAAGTCTGACCAAATGCTGACTACTTTAGCTTAGCAACAGTCTGGGTTGTTATGGATCAACACGGATGATATCAACTTAACAGACAGCACATGTTACATCTCCCAGACAGACACACTCAGCAAGGTCAGGACGTAGTCAAACCATAAGACCTACAGCAAAATTGGTGAAATACGAAGCAGATTTTAACAGCCAAAAGGTAAGCCAGATGTAAGTGAGTGTGGCGTCTGTGGCCAAGACTCCAGAAGAACATCAAAATTCACTTGATACCAGCGGTAAAATTATTTTTAAGTAGCCTGTAAAATTTATTTCACTTTAACTTAAGCATGTTCTGATTAAATCGCAGTTACTGAGTGAAAAAAAATAAAAATAACAATGTTATTGAGATCCTGTGGAATAACAATGTTTTTTTTTTTTTGGGGGGGGGGGGTGTCAAGTGCGCTAACTTAAAAGGAAAAGAAAGAAAGACAGACCTAAATGATGGGAGACGCAGCTCAAATTGAGATCCTGTGGAATTTTTCTGAAACAAACCCTGGACATATTTACAGGAACACTTTGACTTTAAGTTAAAGAAACGCAGCAGCTTTATTATACAGTGTAAAGCTCTTTAATTGTATTTGTAAAAACAACCATTTTTATATGTATATTCTTACCTTTTTTGAACTACACTAGAATTTTCCACCCCAACCCTGCTGTTAAAATAAAACTTAAGTAGATTTCTCAGTAACGTTGCTTGAACTTAAGTAAAATTTTATTGTAGTAACAAGTAAATTCTACTTGAGTAGAGTATTTTATTTCCAACTCTGCTTCAGAATAAACTAGAAATAATGAGACATTTCTACAGAGGAAATGAATTATATTAACTATTCTATTATTATTATTATTATAAGTGATTTACAACTAAACAACAACATTTTATTTTTGTAGGTAAACAATAAATTATGGTATATTTTATATTTCCACAATGCACCTTATGTTCCCTTTTCAATACCTCATCGGCTTTAATCCTCTTATCTTTTGGCATTACTGTTGACATGCTGTAACTGCTAGGCCAGATTTAGCATCACACTTTATAAACTATCTTAAATCCCCAAAATAGATTTCTGTTTGTTTTTTTATTCACTAATGTCAAAATTTACAGCATTTAAAGCATTTGGCAGCCCCCCTTATTCAAAGCGACTTAGAACTGAGCAATTGGGGGTTAAGGGCCTTGCTCAGAAGTCAGTTTGAACTCCATTCATTCTGGTATTAGCCCAACACCTTAACCACTAGGCCACCCCTTCCCCAAAATATTACTTCAATTATTACTTCTTTTATTTGTTCATTCATTTGTTCATTCATTTTTTAATTTATTTGTTCATTCATTTGTTCATTCATTCATTCATTTATTAATTCGTTCATGTTCTATACCCCCTTATTCCCGAGACGTGGATCTGCTGAAGCCTATCCCAGCGCACATAGAGTGTATGGCAGGACGTACACTCTTGACAGGTAGCCAGTCCATTGCAGGGCCACACACACACAAACAATCACACGTAATCACTCTCATTCCTATGGGCAATTTATAGTCACCAATCAACCTAATGCACATGTTTTTGGACTGTGGAAGGAAACTGGAGTACCTGAGGGGAAACCCACTCTGCACAGAAAGACCCCATGTCCGGGACTCGAACCCTGGACCTTCTTGTTGTAAGGTGACCGTGCTTAAAAATATTACTTAACCTTAGCCTTAATAAGTAATCTTGCATAATTTTTTCTGTAATGTAACAGTAAATTTGAATTTAGAAGGAGCCCCTAGATAGGAGCAATAATAAATTATTGTTTATTTTATAATTATTAAACACATACAGGTAATAACATTAATAAAATCAACTATTAACATTCAGAAAATTTGAGTAATTAAATATGAACATGTTCAACACTTACATGGTAGCTGGGGATCCTTCATCCTGCTGTCTGAAGCAAAACACTGTAAACCTCTCTGTCTTAACCTTTGCACATCATTAAGTGCCAATCCAATTAGAAGGATGTATTAATATCTGAGCCCGTCTCTGGCTTGTACATTAGGAACAAATTTACACTTATTCAATGATACTGCATTTAGTCTAAAGCTGCTTTCCAAAAATGCCTATTGTCAAAAGAATTAAAAAAAAAATTCATTATATATAGACAAACAACCATATGCACTCACATTTAGTCCTTTGGGCAATTTAGAATCACCAATGTACATGTTGTTGAACTATGGGAAAAAAACAGGGTGCCCAGAGGAAACCCAAGCTAGCAGGGTAAAACATGCAAACTCCGCACAGAAAGACGGGGAATCAAACAAAGGTCGCCAGTCCATCGCAGGGCCACACACAGACAATCACACACTAACATTTACTTCTAGGGGCAATTTTAGACTTACCAATCAACATAACGTACAAGTTTTTGGACTGTGGGAGGAAACCAGAGTACCTTGAGAACTGATAGGTCAGTGATTAAGGTTTTATGGTTTAGAAAATCACAGATTCAATTCCTTGAACCACTAAGATGGTCCTGCCAAGCCCTCACCACGCAATTACTCAGTTAAATAAATAAGATAATCATACGTTGCTTTAATGTGATCTGTCTGACAAAAAAACACCAAATTCCAGGAATGTAAACATAACAGGATAAAGAACATTTCACATATATCTATCTGGGAATTGCACAGGATGTGCTGCAATAAGGAAGACTTGGCTATAATGTTCAGCCTACTGCCAGACACACACTAAAAAAACTATTTTTTGTACAAAGTATTATACAAAGTATACATAGATTTAAAAAAAAAGAAGAAAAAAAGTTTTGTGTGTAAAAAGATTTGATCCCCAGGGACTAACCTATAACCTTTACGTCATTGTGTGACGTTTCCAATTCCCCGCCCCTTCCTGCTCTGCAGCGTGATTTGGTGGGAGAAAAATAGCGCGCTTTTACTATACTTTTTAAATCACATGTTAGTATACTACAAGAAGTAAATTCTCGTAGTAAGCACTTTTGGGTAAGTACTCAGAACCGTGGTAATTATTTAGCACCGGGGTAACTATGGCCACAGGAGTAGCAGTAAGTGTATCTGCCCCGGAACCGGAGCTTGAGCGGAGTGAGGAGGAAGTGCGAGGGACTGAAGTCGAGGAGGAGGTCTACACTCCGCATACCGGGCCTGCCCCAGGCCCTCAGCATCGCCTCGCTAAATTGCCCCTGTCCCGGATTAAAACCCTCATGAAGGCTGATCCGGACGTAAGCCTAGCCAGTCAGGAGTCTGTGTTTATCATAGCCAAAGCTACGGTCAGTGTCCCACTTGCAGACATTACCATTTACTATCAGTGATGAACCAGGCGTTAATTTTAGCTTAAGTAGATTTTACTGTACCCTAACCAGTAGAACGTCTTTTAGATTAATCATCAAACTAAAAATCAGAAAAATGGCTTACTTCAGCATCATTTCCTCAAACCCGTCTGTCTATTGCTACAAGCTAGTTTGTAGTCTAGTTTTTGTAACACGAGCTAGTAATTTGGAGCAACTAATTCGTTGCTATCGAGTAAAATTACTATCTTAAATATCATTTAAATGTTGCCATTTTTGATATAATATTCTGGCAATAAATTCTGACGTTGTTTCAATGGCTGCACGCTGCGACAGGTTCTAGATACACCCATGACATCATGAACTGATTTGCATATGCATAAGTTTTGTGGTGTTTGCATATTAAACGAGCCTTATAATACGAGTCTTATATTTATTTATTTATTTATTTCCTTGCTTCAAAACAGGAAAGTTCTGGGTTCGATTTCTGGGCAAGGTGTCTTTCTGTGTAAGGTTTGCATGTTCTACCCTGTGGTTTACTAGGTTTCCTCCCACAGTCCAAAAACATGTACATTAGGTTAATTGGGGATTCTAAATTTATCCTAGACCTCTTGCTGGGATAGTCTTCAGCAGAACCCTGTGACCTCGAGTTAGGGAATAAGCATGTATAGAAGATGAATGAATAAATATGTATGTCTTCTTTGTGCTGGATAATTGGTAAGATTTGACTAATTGTTAATAAAAAAAAAAGATGTCTGACTAATGAAGGAATAGTAAATAAAAATAGTTTTATCGATAGTTGTAATTTATTAATAAAAAATAAGTTTATTATTGATAGGTTAAATGTGAAAAAAAGAAAATTGGTTATTGGGTAGAATGCTAATTCATAATTAGTTGATTTAAGAAATGGTGATTGGTTGAGAGAAAAAAAATGGTGATTCTTTATTGGTTGATTTAAATAGTAGTGTTTAGTTTATCTAAACATAAGCTTTACACCCTACTAGTAAACCAATCAAACCTATTTTGTACAGCCAGAAGTTGTGCAGTGATTTTGTGCAACATTATCGGCTATATCATTTTTTTTTGCAGCTGGATTGCTGTACGTATACAAATGATGTTGCTCTAGTGAGCAAACTGTCTGGTGATGCCTTTGCTCGTATTTAATTTCATTATTTTAAGTATGTGCATTGTGTAGGCCAATGAGCCATGAAAAGCTCAATTTCTATGTTAATCTTAAAGGAGCTGTTTGTGGAAATGATAGCCAAGGATGCACTCGTTTATGCACAGCAAGGAAAAAGGAAAACGCTACAGAGAAAAGATCTAGGTACATTAAAGAGTTTTATGTTTAGTTTATTTTTTTATCTATTCCTAAGCTTTGCTCCTATATTTTAGTAATGCGTGCCTCTGTTTTTCGACAGACAATGCAATCGAGGCAGCAGATGAGTTCGCTTTTCTGGAGGGTAAGTAAAATGAAATGCCCAGGTTTGACTCTTTTATAAAATCATTTCTTGGGTTTTTAAATGGACACCGCTTTCCATTCATAAAACAGATCATTCCATAAAGTTTTTGTAAAAAAATTATTCTCTATTAGCAAGATCGCAGGTATTGCACTGTTTTTACATATTCAAAGATATATATCTTTAAAATTTGTATGACAGGCATACAAAGCATGTGGGGAAGGGAAGCAGAAATAAAGGCAATTCCAGGCAAGGGATCTTTTTGTCCAGAGTTTGCATGTTCTCACTGCGCCTGCATGGGTTTCCTCCAGGCACTTTGGTTTTCTACCACAGTCCTAAACCATGTACATTAGGTTGATTCTCAATTGCCCCTAGAAGTGAGTGTGTTTGTGTGGCCCTGCGATATACTGCAACCTATCCAGGGTGCACCCCTGCGTCTTGTCACATGTGTGCTTGGATAGGTTCCAGCAGACCCTCATGACCCAGAGTTAGGGAATAAGTGGATGGCAGAAAAAGGATAGTTATTTTTTTAGATGTGTGCATTCAAAATATGCTAAAATGCTTTTTTTCATCATTGACCTACATTATTTTATATGCTTTTTTAAGTGACCTTCCTAAATTTTCTAAATTTCTTTTTTTAGGTACCTTGGACTAACTTACAGAACATTTTTGTTTATTTTTGTACAGTTTGGGCCTAAGAAACTACTTTTTTAGAGTATTTTTTTTTCATTTCTTTTATTATACACATGTACAGCCTGAAGTCTACTAAAAATCTGTATAACATTTGTCTGTGAAGTGAGTATTTTATTTGTACTACTATGCTCTTCAGAATATTTTAAAGTTCAAATAAAAACCTGTTATTATAGCCTGCTGTTTGTGTAATGAGGTTAATAAATGCATTTTTTAAATATAAAACAAGATTTAAATAGAATTTCCACTAAACACAATATATTTTAGTTTTTAGAAATACATAAAACATTTTGAAATCGTAAATATTAGGTAAATTATTTAAAATAAATGAATTAAATCCTCTTCATTAATATGATAATAAATGCAGTCAATTGTGAGCCTAAACCTGTAGCTAAACATTAATTGAAACTTGAATAATTGTTTTATAATTAAAAGTACTTCCAAGAATACAATGTATAGTAAATTGTTTTCTTCGCATAGCCCACCTTGGAAGGTTGGGGTCAGAGCTCACGGTCAACGATGATACAAGCTCTCCTGGAGCCGGAAGGATACAGGGTCTTGCTCAAGTAGTGGCAAACTTGGTGGTGGTGGGCCAATTATATGGCAATTAATTAATTACATGATTTCATTGATTTATTTTATGTAAAGTATCCAGCTGTAATCCAATGAAGTATTGTGAGGAAAGAAACTATTGCTAACGCTAACTTATTTGCCTTGGTAGCAAGTAAAATAATATTTATTTTAACAGTGTTTTTTTTTTAGTTGAAAAAAAAAACATGATTACCTTGAATTTGAGTGTTTGCTGTGCTTTCGCTAGAGATCATATTCGATGTATACCTCTGCTTATTAAACATGTCACCGCCTGGTATGTTAGACAATATTTTCACAGACCGGCTTTCAATGTGTGGTGGTTAAACACAACAAAAAAATGATACAAGCATAATAAAAGTAGTTTTACTAAAAATATGCCCTGCGATTGACTGGCGACCTGTCCAGGTTGTAACCCTTTATTTCGCTCCATGTGCACCGGAATAGGCTCCAGAAGAGTCTAATTGGTGGGGTGTGTGTGTGTGGGGGGGGGGTTCCTATTTTTACATGCCAAAAGAATCAAAAACACTCATTATACAATGTGCTAATGTGTTATTTATCCATTGATTATCCCTTTCTAAAACACCTTGGGGGCAGTGAAGGTTGTGGGTTCGATTCATGGGTGTTTCTGTGCAGAGCTTGCATGTTCTCCCCCTGAACATGTACAAAAGCATGTACATTAAGGTTGATGGGTAAACATAATTTTTTCCATAGGAGTGAGCGTGAGTGTGTGTGGTTGTTCATCTATATTTGGCCCTGTGATTGACTGATGACTTGTCCAGGATGTACTACCTCTCGCCCTATGTGTGCTGGGATAGGCTCCAGCAGACTCCTGTGACTTCAAGCTAGGGAATAAACAGGTTAGAAGATAAATTAATGAATTGAAGAAACACCACAGTAAAATATCTACTTACTGAACTAAAAAAAATATTTTACAAATTGAATTGTTTTCTAATTTGTATATTGGTGACATTTTATGGGTACACCCTGGAGAGGTCACCAGTCCATGGCAGGGCCACACATAGACGGACAACCACACACACGCTCTCCTATGGGCAATTTAGAGTCACCAATTAACCCAATGTACTACGCCACCCCCATATGAACAAGCATTGAACATAAATAATTATTATAGTTCAATAGTTTTATATAAGGCAACAATACTTTAAAATGTCTTGCATTATACTTCGATATTTATAAGTAATAACTTTCTGTGAACATGTATGTCAAGAACTAATGTAGATACTAAATTTGCAGAACATCCATCCATCCATCCATCAGCCCACTTATTTATCCTTACCAGCTGTCATCAGGTAAAAGGCAGGGGTACATCCTAGTATATCACAGCGCCGCATGTAGAAAATCAATTACACTCAGTTACCCCTAAGGGTAACTTAAAATCACCAGTCAATCTAAAATACACGTTTTAGGGCTGTGGAAGGAAACAGAGTACAATTACAACTTTAACAATATATTTACTAAGAAAAATAGTGTCAGTCTAACAGTCAAGTGTGAACATGTGGTGTGTTCATGGTAGTCAGAACACCACTGAAAAACTATTAGGATATACAGCAGTATGACAGGGTTTTTTTTCCGGAACATGGTCCTGTTTACGGAAATAAGAGGTTTTATAAGAGGCTTTGCTTCTATTGTTGTTGCTGTTCTCCCAGTCTTTTCACATGAAGGTCAGTTTTATAACTTCATACCAGTGAATTAATGGGGCTAAATAACTCAAAAGGTATGTGGAAATGGGTTAATGTGCATACCTTTCTGCTTTGTTCACTGGCTTAAAATGAGATGGAATGTTCTTATTGCTAAATGATTCCAGCCTGAATTCTTCTTATCATGAGCCAAAATATGTGCTACTCTTATCCAGGAGTGTAAGTAACACATTACAGTAATCTTACTGTAATTAACCAGGTTTTGTGGGTGTTTTTATTACCAGTGAGGATAGAATTTAAAACATGCTTTTTCCTTGGTTCCATGGTTTAGCTATTTTCTATTTTTATCTGTATGGTGCTTTTAACATTTGACAGTGTTTCAACTTATCTTAACACATAATGCAGTGGCAATGGATGATTGTTTTTTATAAGCGTAAGTTTGACAAGGAAAAACTCACTGAGATAAAATAAAGAAAAGAACTCTGACAGAAACCAAAGAGACTCAAGAAGAAATCCATTTTCATTTGGGTGACACAAAATGTGTGTTTATTACAGCTAAATGATGTTAAACTGTGCAGTGATAGGGAACAAATGCATTGTAAACTATAGACCTAGGTCAGTGAAGCAGAATGAGTCCTAATCCATGCTCAAATCTCCTGTGTGGTTCTGTTTTCTAATTTCAGGAGATTAGCCTCTGATCAAACAGAACACCATAAGAATTATCAGGCAAAACCAAGAAAAGGGGCAAGAAACTGGTTACTGGTACCTTAAGGGCATGTTTAGTCTGTTCCAGAATATTAATATGTCTACAAAGCTTCAGAGCTCAATGAAGACATGAGAGTGAAGTGGAACAACTCAAACCTGATTCAACATTAGTGTCCAATCTTATTGATAACTGAGCAAATTCACTGTCATGCTAGTAAAAAAGTAGAGTGAGACTAACTCTGGAATAAGATGGTCAGGTGATCCGATACTTTTGTCTATAAAGTGTACCAAGAGCGGTTTTATTGTATAAAGAGTAGCAGAACATCAAGGTAGGTCTGCCTCTAGACTTTTCTCTGTTCTGGCACATGTTCAAGTTGGTGGATTTAACTTCCCAGATTCCCATTGTTAAAACTTAGTCACTGGTGGTTTTCAATAGAAGACCACGTACTCAAATACCTAGCAATTAACATTAAAAAAACTATTTCGAGATATAGTAAATGGAAGGCCCTTACTTCAAAAAATATCTATGCTGCTTGTTTTCTACCATTTCGATTTGTGATCTAATGTACCTAGTACTGAGCTGTTTTATGTGACCCAAAGCACTTTTGTATGTCGCTCTGGACAAGAGAACCTGCTAATTGAGGTAAATGTACCGTCTCATTATATAAAACTCTTTACATTATGCAATCATGCTATTTCATCTTTCTTGACCACGAAAACATATATGGCAGGTATCTCTAAAAATCTTTTCGTTGTAAAAAAACAAAGTTAGCCACCCCCTCTTCCCGGCCCCATAGTAAATCCTCATCATCTTGTAGTTAAGCACTTGTGAGCTGCATCGAGAGGGGAGACAAGCGGCGATCGCACAGGAGCGAGAAGTGCGAGGAGGAGGTGGGTGTGTTAGTATGTGAGAAATCGACAGCAGGCAAAGGGAGGGAGTCACTGTGTGTGTGTGTGTGTGTCTGTTTAAGTGAGTGAGTGAGTGAGTAAAGGGAGATTTAAAAAAATCCCTTATAGAAAATAGCAGATAACAAAACCCAGGCGTATTATTTGAAACAGAAGCTTGGCCATGTTGCTGCAGAGCCTCTTCATGCTGTCTGCAACTGTTTTCTTCGGCTATCTGGAAGGTAAGGGAAAACAAAATGCCACTGCTGCTTTGAGATGCTCTAGAGTTTTGCGCGTCAAAGAATTGGCACAAGGAGCAGATCATGGTGGAAGGAATAGAGTCTATAACAAGCTTTTGATGCTACTTAACCATGTGTGCTGATGGGAACCAGGCTGTTCGATGCTACAATGCCAGCTATAAAAAAATGAAACACACTTAGCTTTGTATAAGAATGATTACAGTGTTGTGTAGTGTAGATAATATCTTTATCTCTAACGAAGGAACCATAAACATAAATATGTGAAGGTCATTTGTGTCAGCCATATTGTGTCATGCTTAAGCAGCAACAAAACACACGGATGTACCACGCTACGTGTATTTATTTTTAATGTGGGTTTTAACAATTTCTGTTTTTCTTTACATACTGAAAGTACGTAAGCATAGTGTAACTCAAGAATGACAAACTTTGCTAGACTCTCCAAATAATTGTGTCTAAAAAGTTTGTTTCTAAAATTGTTACTAAACAGAATGGGTTTCGCAGGGAAGGGTGTTCAGATGCAGCGGGACGTTCAATGTTGTATGCAGTACTCGCAGCAGAATGTGCGGACCAAAGACGTCCTTAAGTTTGAGGTGCAGACAGAGGGGCCAGACTGCAGAATAAAAGCCATCATGCAAGTATTTCAGGCATCTTGAAATGATCACATACCTGACAAACGATTTGAGATGAATGTACAGTTCTGCCAGATTATGTTTTTATTATGAAATGGGGTATTGTCAGGCATGAATGCACTTGAGGATTAATGAAAAATAGCAAAGCAGTTAGTTTAAGGGGGGGGGGCATTTTTTTGTGCTGATTCATACCATTATTAAATAGACAAAGGATTCCAAGAAGGGAAGAACTTTGTCTGACTTGTTCTGGCTTTGTGTAAATCTGGACAGATTGTATACTAAGAAAATGGTGAAGTGTGCAGACCCTAGAGACAGGAAAGTAAAAAGATTACTGAAGAAACTGAGGCAGAGAGCCAAAGCACACAAGTCCATGCAGGTGCTGCCACAAAGACGCCTGCCTGTCATGTCAGAGGTAACTCTTTTGGTTTAATGTTTATATTTTTTTAAGTGTAAATTGTAGAAAAATTACATCTTATTTATAAAGGTTTTCAGTTGCAGCAGACCTTTATTCCAATCAATTAAAAGCTTATTTAACCATTTAGTCAAAATCTCCAATCAGCTGCGATATATGGCTAAAGGTTTGTGGATGCTATACCAGCATTTCCCACATAAGGGTGTACCCAATAAACTGTTGCCGAAAAGCTTTCAAGAATGGCCGTGTATGTTACATTATTTTTTATTAACGGAAGTAAAAGACCCAAACGATACTCCAGCATGACAATGGCCCTGTGCACAAAACACAGAAAGACATGCTTTAAAGATTTTTTATCTCAAACAGTTAGAAATATTTTATTTACAATATACGGACAAAAGTATTGGGTCATCTGACACATCCATGGGTGTTTTTTTTTCCTATTCTGGATTTAGCTGCACTTTACAACAAAAGGCAAAACCTAAAAAGAAGGCAAAACAATATGATATTTAGACTTGGTAATGTCACCAAGTAAGTAAATAAGCATAAAAAACAGTTTTGCTAAAACAGAACAATGCTCAACTTAAACTATGTTAAACGAGTTTGATAGTTAAATGAGCACTGTTATTCACAATTTCCGTCTGTCTAGCTCTCTCATAGTAGAGTGTACATCGTATGCATGCTTCAAAATTTGGACGGTAGTAGAACAGGAACTTTTGGAGCTTTTATTTCGCATACTAAGAGTACTTAGCTGTAGCTACTGTTTATTATGGAAGTAGGAGTTTTCGGATGGAGCCCTCTTTGCCAGGTATATTGTGGAAATGTGTATTGTGGGAAGTGGAGTCTGCAGTGTTAATAGGCATGACTTTGGGAAAGTATAAATAAAATGTGTTATTTTTTACTGTATCAAAAATATATGCTGTAATTACTTAGTCTAATGACTATAGGAAGTGGTAGCTCAGTGGTTAAGGTGTTGATTGAACAGTATAGGTATAACCCCCAGCACCATCAAGAAGCCAATATAGAAAAAAATGTAAATCATTCTGGATGAAGTAAGCCCCAATTTTTAGAAACGTAAATGACTTTATATAATAAACTAAAGTTATTAATAAAATTAATATTTTAATATTTATTAATATTTATTAATGCTGTTTTTTTACCATCAGGTTCAGTAATGATTGGAGAGAAAGGACTGACCACTTTAGCCTTTTCATCTGTCACTGTCTTCTCAACCGTATGTAGATCACTGACTTTCAATACAGAACATACAGTATGCTGTGTCTGTAGGATCTTAGATCTCTCTTAAAACTGACTGTTAACTCTATAGTATATGCCAAAGCATTATTTTTTAACTCTGTACTTCAAGCTTGTTTATTTTCTATATACATTATATGTGTATCTCCTAAGCTATACAAGCTGTTATATAGAGTTAAAGTACCATGACTGTTCCTGGCTCAATAATAGTGCAAATACATATTATGTACAGTAATGCAATCAATTTTTATATATACAAAAAATATTGAAAAATGCCATGTGCATTTTTTTAAGGATAGTTCATTGTCTATAAATAGGGCAAAAATAAGCACACAAATGTTTTAAACAATTTTTTGTTTATAAAATACCTAAAAATGTGCAGTACTGTGATGTTCCTGGAAGCTGTAATACGACTAGTTTAAGACCGACTCGACCTCATCAATAAGAATTCGATTTATTATGCAAATGAAGGACTAATCTGGCTGAAGCCAGAAAATTTTGGATTCTCTAACTGAATAAAATCCTGATAATAATTCATCAAATTGAGAAATGCCAATCCACCTAGTGTTTACTTCTTGTAATGACTTGTAATTATTGAATCAATGTGGACCTTGTGAACTGAATGCAGAAGTCCTGTTGTTGCACTCTACTTTGCATGGGTCTGATTTTTTATTTATTGACACTGCACATATTTATACGCTGAATAGTGTCAAAAAAAGAAAACATAGAAGCTAAAGTACTAACATTTGTTTAATTTTTTGCGGAATATCACGTTTATACATGTAAAACTTCTTTTTCACATTTTTTTGAAAACAGTTTGAAGTTTACATTTACAGCATTTGGCAGACGCTCTTATCCAGAGCGACTTACAACTGA
>JAOTQW010000004.1:11055507-11065872 GCA_026260075.1 Sisor rabdophorus
TATATATATATATTGTATTAATGACAAACGTCAGAGAAAGTCTATAGCTTGTACAGTTTATTAAACTGTAATAAGAACATAATGCATGACACTTTGGCACCAACACATTCAATAATAAATAAATGCTCCTGTTTTGTCTGTGGATGCTATGTTAATAAATAAAAATAACCATAACTTACTCTGTAATAAATATAGATAAACCTTTATACAGATGCATTGCATCAATGTTTAGTAGAGTCGGTCAACAGGGTCCAGGAAAGCCTGGGTACCGTGTCCGTGTTTCTTTTTAATAATACATAACATGGTGAATTTTATTAATACATTTAAAGGTGAAGAAAGTAAAATCTGATGTGAAGGGTTCAATACATTCATTAAAATAAAAAGCAAACTCGAAAGTTTAAAATATATAATAAAATAAGTATTACTTGAAGTGCCTCAGTTATATTTTATCATGCTGTAACGTCGATGAACTGCATGCACAAAATCCATCGGCATCCTGAAGTCGATCTCAATGCACAAGTTTGGTAATAATATATAAAAATTAAATACCAAATAATAGAACCGGAGGGATTTTAGCACAATAGCTTGCCTGTATAGACTCATAAAAACTATTTTTAAATTATTATTTTGATGTTCTTTAAAGAAAAAGAGAATAGAATAGATATACAACATAATGTGCTTCGAGCTTTTTGCAGGGTAATATTGATCTAACAGAAGTGTTGTTATTCTTTTGGATTTAACTCTGCTTAAAAGAATTTACACACAAATTGGGCTATAGGATATTACATGGATAAAAGAAATCCTACTTTAAAATATTTCTCTGTTGTAACTGAGATGCCCAGAAAATGTTTCAGTAGAGAAATTCCTACTGTGTCCTACACAAAGCCCTAACCCTAAATGAACACCAACTGCACATTAGACCTCCTTTTAAACATTAGTGCTTGATCTGCCATGTTTCATTATTTATTGAAAGGTTTTTCCTAAAGTGTCGAGGTTATTAACAAAGGAAGGGTGTTCATCTTGCTGTTCTACTAGTTTTGTCAATATAGTATATGTAGGCCTTTTAATTAATGTCATTATTTAGCATTGAGACTGTTGGAAAGGCACTAAGTGGATTAGAATAGTCTGTTATAGGATTTACAGAAATGGAATGGATTTGGTAAGGACACAATCCGTCTTAAGGCTGCACCTGCTTCTCAACGGATTTAGTCGTCAAATGCATGCATCAAATCTGATTCGCCATACGATTTGGAATTAAAAACTATTGTGTATTTAATAGTGGTGCCTTTGCTTTATTCTGCATTTGGTCTACACAATCTAAATATGCTGTTTTTAATCTTACTTTTATCAGTCTTACATTTCGTTATTCTGGCCTTAAAATGTAAAAACAACAACCCAAAAACAATATGATGGTCAGGCGTTCCAGCACTTTTGAGCATATGGTGTAGACAGGATGGTCTTCTGAAGATGTTTGCATTTATGTCATTTAAGGTTGATTAACCAACATTTTAATAACCAACATATCGCTTGGTCTGTCTTGAGGTACGCAGGTTTTGAGAAAGTTTAGGGGACAACTGTGTCCTTATATACCCAGTGAAACACATTTTAACAAGCCATGCAGCCTGTTATCTCTCTACATTTTTTAAAATTTCTACTGCACATCCAGAGGTCTTAAAAGAAAGTTTATTTTTAGTTAAAATGTCTATTTGTTTTTCTACTCTACTTTCATTAGCAGTGTCTATACTATGTTCATTTACTTTTTTCGAGTTGTTTTTGCATATAGAATTTGTTAAGGTTGTGTGTTCCGAGACATGAGGTATTAGATCTGCTTGTAAGGGCAACAGGTACATAAGTTTAAAAGCTGATTCCTCTGACTAAATATGTTGAGTAAAGTAGGAAGTTTCTTTTTCTATGTTGTTTTTCGGTGTTTAAACTTTTTTTTACTTCTTATTTGATGCAATGTCATATGCAAGCACACGTCAGTGCAGAAACTTCTTGGATAGTGTGGTACTGGCTGTGATTGTCCAGAAATGTAATCTCTTCGTATTCTGTTGGCCGGCAGCACGGACTGTGCCGCACCCTTTTCATGTTCTCTTGAGTCAAAAAGTGTTGCCCTTTCAGCTTGGCCAGCACCAAGTCGTAGTTGCGTCGACTGGCTACACATTTGCCACTGCAATAGTGAAAAAGGATGATTTCATCACTGATGTAGCCCAAGCCAAGTTGACTCACCGTCATCTGTTTCTTTGTTAGTGAACATGGCTTGGTACCCTTCTTTGCTCGCTTAGTTCTTTTGCCCAGTTTAACATCATTTTGTGCTTTCCTCTGCACCAGCGTGTGGATGACTTGCTTCAATTCGCCATCTGTGAAACTCTGGAATATGTGCATAACTGTAAAAGAAGAGAAGAAGTGCAGCAAGCTCAAAGAAAAGTGGAAAATTATTTATTGCAAAATAAAATCCAGACATCAGACGGTTAAGTTAAGCTTTAATAAAATAGAAAAAATAAAGATTAAATTAATGTAAAATATATGATTTTCACTTATTTTCACATAGATAAAACAGAATAAAGTCATATATGGGTATTTTAAAAATTAAAATGTTGATACATGTTAGATTAAAGTTCTGGCTTAAACCTACATTCAGTGATAACTAGCAAAAGGATTAAAGGCTTATTTACCCCTAATACAAATGTGTTTTATTTGCTCTAAGCCATAATCGGTAACAAGTAAGCAAGTGGAAGCGGTAGATTCTGAGTTAGAATCTCTAGACCATATCTCTAGATCTCTAGACTCTAGTAGCTGCCACTACTAGGTCTTCAAGCAATAATGTATAAATGTGTATGGCAAAAAATTAAATAAATGTCAGACATCCCAGTTTTGATACTGTGCGCAAAACATAATAAATATTTAAAAGAAATGCTGCAGTATTCTTTCAGGTGGTCCACAATTTCTGTCTTAACCGCATACATACCTTTATACTGCACATATAATTTATACATTATAAATGCCGGAAAATTTATAATTGGCATAAAGATATTGTCTTCAGAAAAACTTCAATATAATAATTCAGTTTCTTCATGATTTGAAGGATGAAACTTGATAAACATTTTATAAATTATGTCTCTCCCTCTAAAAAATGCAATTAATTTTAATATTATTGTTTTTGTAAGTCTCTTATATGCTGTTGTAATTTTGTGATTTGAGCTGTTAAAATGACTGCCAAATAAATTTCCCCTTTTTATGCAAAAATAATTCTGGGCAGTGATGTCACTTTCCTTAAACACCAAACCAGGGTTTGATATATAATTGATATATAATTAAATAATTAAATTAAAGTTTTGATATATAATTAAAACTTATATTATGCATTTTTCTATTGTTATTTATTTGTTTGATCATTTGTTTGTATAACTGATTATTATTCTGTACATCGTTAGAAATAGGAATTTCTGAGAATCTGAGAATCATATTTTATTTTTGTCACATCTTAATGTAAGGTTGAGTTTTAGGACAGCTGGCCAAAGAGCACACTGAGCCCTGGATGACCTGCTAAACAGGAGTAATTCTCTGATCCTTCCTTCTAATCAGAAAATTCGGCCAATCGGATTCTGATAAATTCTTATCTCTCTGCTGAAAATGTTTGCCTGTGTCCATCTGAGTCCCTAAACATTTTTAGTAGCTTACCCAAAGTAACTTTATGTTAAAAGGAAATTGATCAGGAGATTCATTAAAGTTATTTCTTTTTACCAATTGAATTAATATGAAAATGAGACCAAAAATAAAATCAATAGCAAGAGAATTTAAATAAACCAATGCTTTCAGTTTGACCTCTGTCTGCTCCTGCTTTATTGCATTTATGCATTGTTGTGTCATTGTATTGACTCCACTTTCAGACTCTCTGCTTTGTTAAACAAAAAAACCAAAGATTTTACTCTGATATAACCACCAAATCTTTTCATGAAAATCAATTCATGGAGATATAGATGCTTGTCATGAAGTCAGAGAATAGATATCATATGCTCAGCATACAGAGAGAGTGAAGACCCAAGCTTACTATCAGAGATGACCGAGTTGTCTGCATCTGCTGACCGGACACTTCGAAATGTAGCCCCGGTTTCCAATGAGGAGCTGTTTGAAGAGCTTAATAATTCAGATGATGATGAGGGTTCTTTCAAAGACAAATGCTCCAAATGAGGAAGAACATGAGCTTTGGAAGAAAGCAGTATTCTAGATAGGAAGACGGAAAGTGTAGCACCACAGAACATCAAGACGATGGCAACACACTTCCATAACTTCATCTTAAAATGACAAAAGCATTGGCACTCTGAAAGACAAAACAAAACAATATTGGTTTGTGTTAACCTAACTTAAAAAATAAAGCTTAAATGAAATTATTTAAAATGTCCCTCTAATAGGAAGCCATCTAAATGTAAGAAAAGAATAATCTATACACTTCAATATATATTTAAAGCTTATTTTATATTTACAGCATTTGGCAGATGCTCCAGAATGACTTACAACTGAGCAATTGGGGGTTAAGGGCCTTGCTCAAGAAACCACAGTGGTGGCTTGGTGGTGCTGGGAATTGAACCCACCATTCTTTCTGGTAACAGTCCAACACTTTAGCCACTAGGCCACCCCTTCCCCCCAGCTTATTTTATATATTTTAACATTTTGAAATGTTCCTATCAACTTGTTTATCACAGGGCCACATATAGACGGACAACCACTCACTTAAAACACTCACATTCACTCCTATGGGCAAACTTAAATCACTAATTAACTTAATGAATATGTTTTTAGAATGTGGGAGAAACTGGAGAACCTGTAGAAAACCTTGTAGAATCGAACCCAGGACCTTCTTGCTGACGGTGCTAACCACTACGTTGCCCACAGAATTTTTTTCATATAACATTTTAAACCTACAGCTTTGTGAAGTCTAAAGGGGTACACCCTGTCACCAGTCCATCAGAGGGCCACACTAAACCAATCAACCAATCAACCTAATGTACATGTTTTGGACTGTGAGAAGAAACCAGAGTAACTTGAGTAAACCCAACGCAAGTACAAGGAATCATTTAATTCCCCAGGCCTTCCTGATGTGAGGCAACAGTGCTAACCACTAAGCCACACTGCTGCCCCTGATATGATACTTATATGTTCATTCATTCATTCATTCATATGATCATTCAATCATCTTTTATACCCGCTTATTCCTGAACTTTTCAGGGTCACTGGGGACTGCTGGAGCCTATTCCAGCGCACATTGGGCAAAAAACAGGGGTACACCCTGGACAGGTTGCCAGTCCATCGCATGGCCACACACAAAATCACACGCATTCACATTTATTCCTATAGGCAATTTAGAATCACCAATCAACCTAATGCACGTTTTTAGACTGTGGGAGAAAACCGGAGTACCAGAGAAAACCCCGCAAGTGCAGGGAGAACATGAAAACTCAGTGCACAAAGACCCCGTGCCCGGGATTCAAACCCAGGACCTTTTTGTTGTGCCCACTTATATGTTCAATTAAATGTATTATATACGAACACAAGTATCTTGTTTTAATAAAATCTTTTTTATTGGAATCACAGGTGGTGTCAAACATCACATTTGTACAGACCAAATCACTTTATGTGTAAACATAGCACAAGTTATTACATTTAAATAATTTGGAAAATTATGATTTTAAATTCTGTTACAAATCAACTAATGGCTAAATAATTAATTAGAAACTTATTTACATAATTCAAAAAATCAATAAGTCCACTTTGATAAAGTAATAAATTAAGTGAATTTTTATACTATTGCTCTGAACAGAGAGAGAAGAGAAAGCAGCAATTAAAAAGAAAAGCTTAGACTCAACATGAACATTGTCAAGTTCAATAAGAAGCCACAATCATCTTGCTTACGACGCATACCAAAACATTGCATGTGAATGGAGTATTTCCTTTGCTGTTAAAGGAGTTCTCTGTTTCCAGCTTTATCAGTTTCATTCACAGATGTTAACACAAGCAAGGTTGATATTTCACCTCTTAACTGAAAACCCTCCTTCTTATTTCATACCTGTAGATTTGAAGTGTTCTTTTTAAGGGATTCCATAAAGAACAAGGAGTCATGTTTAGAAAAACTAGTTTGAACTTTATTTAATTCACTGTCTGACTATTGTGCAGTAGAAACTAAAAATCCAGCACACGCTCTGTAGAAACTATCAGAATGTTACACTGCTTAAAGGAATCACTTTTTGGGGTTTGCCAATGCACACATATGAAAATTATATTAGTGTGCTTCTTTTTTCATCTACCCAGTTAGTGCAATCTAAAGGGCCTTATGGGGGCTTTTTTCAAAGATTTATAGCATTTTTTCTATGAATCTTTGTGATCCTCCTATTTTTATGTATGCTTCAAACGTCACCAAAGAAGTTTACCAGACGTAACATGATTTTTAAGCATTCTATTTTTCTCTTTTTCAAAACTTATATTGTTGTATTGTATTTTTTATAATAAATGAAAAAAATATATTTTAGAATTAGTTTTTTTCACAAATGCAGAAAAAAACAACTAAAAACACTTTGATGCAAATTTTGCAATCTCAGGGTGGAGGATTTCTCTAGAACAGAAACTTCTTAAAGTACATTTCCAGATTTTATTTAGTTCATAGCTTTTTTTTTAATAGTTAAGTCAAGTCACCTTTATATTGTGCTTTTTAAAAATTGAGATTGTTTTAACACATTAAAAAGTAACATTATTAAACACTCAATTTGATTAATATCTGTAAATGAAGAGTCCCCTAAAAATAATTAGCATTTGGTCAAAGAAAAACAAAGCAAAGATTGCAATTCCATCTTCAAAAAATGCTTTAAAACAGCACCTTCAAGTTAAAGGTGTGTAAGGCTCCTGGTCAGAACATTTAATGTAGCCCAATAAATGTTGACATCTAAATAGCTTGAGGTTTATTGCATGTATAACCTACTACTTAACACACTACACCATGGTGCTGGCAGTTTTATATTTAAAACTGCACTGGATATTTGATCTTTCTGAAATATAACTGTGGAGAGTTGTAAACATTTAGCACATCTCGGCATGCTTGTTGTTGTGAAGGGAGTGTTAGCGGAAAAGAACTTCATGCACTGTAAAGTTAATTATTCATTAGACAGAGCTTGTAAGATTAATGTCAAAAATATTAAAATGATAAAACAATCAGGTGTTAAATATCTAATTTACTGCCTGCTTCAGTGTGTTATAACAATGGCCTACAATATAAGTTTATTCACTGATGATGGCAACGAGCTGGGAAGCTTTGTCTGCAGCTACAGATTCCACATCTTCCTTGGGGATTCACAGATTTTCCTAAGTCAGCTGTGAAATTTAATCTCTCTAGCAGGTCCAGTGGAATGTGCCAGCAACAGCTTTACTGGGATTTAACCAAAGGGTAGTTTTTTTTATTGTACAACAAGTGAGCTTCTGCTACACCAGTGAACTTTTACACTGCTGCTAGTAACATAATCTATTTTGTCCTAAGCCTATGATCTTTTTTAATCCTTTTATATATTATTAAACTAAAGGTGAGGCCTACACACTTACCTGAAACAGCATTAAGCTCTACTCTTTTAGTAGTTTTTTATAGTAAATCTAGAATGTCTATACATTTTGTAGCATTGGCATCATTTAACACATCAAAAAGAAACATTATTAAACACTCTGTAAATTAAGAGTGCCCTAAAGAAATAATTAGCATTTGGTTTCCAGTCAAAGAAAAACAAAGCAAAGATTGTAAATTCCATCTTCAAAAAATGCTTTAAAACAGCACCTTCAAGTTAAAGGTGTTTAAGTCTTCTGGTCAAAACATTTCATGTAGCCCAATAAATGTTGACATCTAAATAGCTTGGGGTTTATTGCAACCTACTACTTAACCCACTACACCATGGTGCTGACAGTTTTATATTTAAAACTGCACTGTTCTTAAGATGGAAATCAGAAACCCAAAACGTCACAGTTCTTATTATGCAAAGCAATGTACATCAAGCTCCTTCACTGGCAATAAAGACCAAGAGGACCTGGGTTTAAGCCCCACCACCCTGTGCCTTTACCCCAACCTTTTAAAGGTGGGATAAAACAAAAACTATTTACTATATGTTGTATAGTGTATAATCATGTATGTGAATTTTTTAAAATTGAAATATATTATTTTTCTGCTTCCTCTTCTTCTTCTTCTTCTTCTTCTTCTTATGTCAGCACAGGTAACATAGTGGTTAGCACTGTCTCCTAGCAGTAAGATGGTCCAGGTTTTAATTTCCGGGCAATGGGTTTTTTTTGTGCCGAGTTTGCATGTTCTCCCCGCGATTGCGTGGGTTTACTTGGAGTTCTCTGGGTTTTCTCTCACTGTCCAAAAACATTAGGTTGACCGGTGATTTTAAATTGTCCATAGGAGTGAGTGTAAAAGTGTGTGGTTGTCTGCCTATGTGTGGCCTTGCAATGAACTGGTTACCTGTCTAGTGTACTGCCTTTTGGCCTATGTTTTGCTCGGATAGGCTCCAGCAGACCACCATGACCCAGAGTTAGGGAATAAGCGGGTACAGAAGATGAATGAATAAATGAATTATTATTAGTAGTAGTATTTGCATTCTTGATATAGTCCAAACATACACAGTTTGTATGTTTTATTTGATAAATGTTGTTCTGAGGTAACAACACTATTTACTTCCAATACGACCAAGAGAAAATTATAATGGGTGTTTCATATCAAACTGTTTTTTTTGTTCTCACTTGTATTTTCTGTTTAAAATCATTATTTAACAGTCATCATTTAACTGTGCACTTGACCATGGCGTCTTGGTGTATATAATTGCTCATGGGTGACTCTTTGTGCCTTCAGTCTTGTCTAAACACTTATATGACTAATAAGCCTCGTTCTACGTTCGCAGAGAAGTTTCTTTGTTTCGAAAAGTACACCAGGAAATGGGCTCCAGGTTACTATGTCTCCATACATCCTTCACTTAACTGCCTTTTTCCTTCATTAGGAAACTAAACTAGATTTGTTTTCTGTTACAAAAGAAACCTGAGCATTAGATGTATTTTTGGATCCTTAACTAAAAATAGAGCTGATTCTTTAGTAGAGTGGATTCTTAACAATCAAAGACACAATAAGACTTTCAGAATTAGGGGTTCCTGTGCCAGTGGAAATATAAGGTTTTTTTTTTTTTTTGCAATATTGTGCTGTTTCATATGCTTAGTATCTCATTGCTCAAAAAATTCTCCAATGTGCAACAAATAAAGGTATCTTATCTTTTATACACATACAAATCTAAAAATAAAAGGTACATTAAAAGTATACTATTTTAATGTAATAAGACATTATTCAAGAATTCTACATTAGAGGGTTAAATCGCTTTTTATGAGAACACTACCCATAATAATAAAAATATTCAAGAGAAACTGTCCAGCTTGCTGTAAAATTGAAGATCCTTTACATTGCTTGCAAAAAGCTTAGACTGAAGATTATTAGACAAACAAAATATACAATACGCTTAACTTATCTAATCTACACTTAATTGCCAACGGTTGCACACGCAGCACACACAATTGCCACAAAAAAGCAAACAGCTGTCAAAAATGTCTGTATGTAGCATTACATTGTTTCTTCCCTGGAACTAATAGACCCAAACGCCGTTGCAGAATGGCAATAGCCCTATGCATAAAGCCCCTGAGCTTAATTATCCTGCACGGGGCTCTGATTCTGACTTAACCCCACTGAACATCTTCGGAATAAATTGGAACACAGACTTAACCCCAGACCTTCTTGACCTGTCAATAGTGGCATATATCATCTTGAAAAATACTAACTGTTGCCTGGTAGCACTTAGTGTACACCCCATGAATGATCATCACGCCTTCTGAGCACATGAATTCTCACAGACAAGACCACCACAAAAAATGTTACTATAATACATCGTGTGTTATTCACTGGTGAGAAAACTTTTCCTCTGGAAACTAATTGTCTCCAGTGTGGAAACAGAAACACAAAAATAATTTGGGTGTCACAGCCCTCTCAAAGACTGTCTTTCTATTGCTGAATATATTTAAAAGCCTGGTTGATGTCACTTGTTGGGAAAAAAGGCCAGGATGTGGTGGTTTTTCTCCTATTCTGGCTCTCCATGTGAACATGCTAATCTTGTATCCTGTCTGTGCAAACATGGTGCGCAGAGTCATGCAAAAACGTGTGTTGACAGTCAAATTTGAAAAGCCTGTAATGTTTCATGTTCTTACATTATTCACAGAATATATACAAATATTCATTCATTCATTCATCTTCTTTACCCGCTTATTCCTGAATCCGGGGTCACGTGGGTCTGCTGGAGCCTATCC
>JAOTQW010000004.1:11065972-11079999 GCA_026260075.1 Sisor rabdophorus
GCCCTACGATAGACTGGCGACCTGTCCAGGGTGTACCCCTGCCTTTCGCCCCATGTGCCCTGGGATAGGCTCCAGCAGATCCTCGCGACTGCGATTAAGGGAATAGGCAGCTATAGAAGATGAATAAAAAAAATAATGAATTTCTGCCTATCAGTAACGGGATCGGTCATGAGGATCCAATTATTTGTTACTGTTAACCTTTTTAGATTGTGCATCCCTATAGTATATTATATGATTACATACTATTAAACGTTACTTAAAACGTACTTAAACGTATGGCATGTCCTCAGCCGCATTAGGTCCAGTAGATAAGAACATGCATTGACAAACATCTCCACCTTGTGGCCCAGCATGGTAATACTGTTAAATAGGCCTCTAAGCCTCTATCACTGGCCTCCTGTGGTCGCAAAAATATTTCTTTCCACTGAAAAGCGAAGTAAAAACTTTTAATTTTATTTTAATCAGGCTCGTAAAATGATTTCACCCAAGAAGCAAGACATGCATAAAGAGCAGAACCATATCGATTTAAAAAAAATTATGTGCATCTCTTCAAATAGCTATTATGCTCTATAGCACAGCATATAGTTTCTAAAACCATTAATGGTACAGTTTTCTGGAAAGTACTGGTGTTAATAATTGTCTTGAATGCATTTATTTGGGGGAAGGGGTGGCCTAGTGGTTAACCCCCAACTGCTCAGTTGTCACTCTGGATAAGAGCGTCTGCTGTAAATTTGCATCTTAAGCAACTGTGAACCTGGCCATTTCATTTGCTGAACAAAAACTGCTGCATTTTTAGAAAAAGGTCCAAAAAACTCTATATAATCTAATTTATAAAAGTTTAAATTACTCAGTAAATGCTGTATTCTGATCAGGGTTTCTATAAACTGGCCATGTATTTACCATGGCTTTTTGACCAGAAAAAAGGAAAAAACATACAGAGAAATGTTTTTAAAAATTTTACACAACACTTGCCATTTATAAATCTTTATTTAAAGTAATATACAATATGAACAACAACAAAATGTAAGGTTTTACAATTTAGGTTCAGCGTATAACCTCCAGCCCTCCTTCTTCCCAACTTTAGTTAGCATGGCGACGATTCCCAGTCCTACACAAGCAGTTGTGCCCGTCATAACGCTGTGAGCTGAGAGAAAAAAAACAGCACATTAGATAGAATTCTCTCCTGAACAAAGCCCAAATCTGTTACAATGCTCACAGGTGTGGACATTTTTGACTTACTCCGGGCTCCAAGAAAGGCTCCTGAAGCACATCCACCCAGAAAGTAGTTCTTGGGATCATCAGGAGCATCCCTAACATGCGCACTTAGGCAAGTGGTGATTCCAAATATTGCCCCCAGTGAAGCTGAAAATATCACCAACATGTCAACAGTTAGCTATCGTTAGAATACACTAGAATCAAACCTCTAGGATTAAGATAGAGGTTAAGATAGACCCTTAATCCTAGGGGTTAGTTTTCGCAATAGAAAACAGGCAGATTAGCAGAGAACGGTCATAACCAATGCACTACATGCAATCAGTGTGGAACATGTGTTTACGTCTGAACTCATCATCATTATTATTATTATTGAAATAATGTTGGCATAATGAAATGACCTGATATCGACCCAGCCCTACTATACACGCAGACACACAAGCACGCGGATGCACGCAGACACTCACCCACGCAGACGCACATAGAAATAGTGGCTCTGTGGTTAAGATGTTGAACTGATACCTGGAAAACCAGGGTTTAATTCTCAGCACAACCAAGATGCCACTGCTGGTCCCCTGAGCAAGATCCTTAACCCATAATAGCCCAGTTATATAAGAGACATAAGTGTAAGTCACTCTGTATAAGGGTGTGTGCCAAATGCTGTAAATGTAAGATAAACAGCCAGAAACAGAGAATTTTATAACTGACCCATTGTGACTGTTCCATTTGCTGCCCTGGTAAAGGCCTCAAGTGAAGTTTCAGATCGAATTAACACAATATGATATGCCGATCCAATCAGTCCTGTGAAGATGAAATACAAATTATAAATTAAAAATGTTAAAGCTATTGTGAAGATTTTTTCCTGCATCACTGTTTTATTTGCCACTATATGGTGCCAGAGAATTCCATTATATCATGGCCTTCATAGAGTTGGGGTCTAAATCCAGAAGTGAGCGACAGAGACATAGATGGAGAGGAGAAGAAACACCAAGTTAGGTTTTAAAGAATGGAGAAAGTAAAAACAAATTTGTCTTCTAGTACTTTCCCACACAGCACTTTTTTCATATAATATATAAACATGCGAGTATATCAGTGAAAAGATTAACCGTAATTTGTCTCAAACCGAACAGTCAGTTTTAAAGTCAGTTAGCTAGTGAGGCGCTTAGCTAGTTTACTAGCATGTCAACGATATTTAGCATTTTTCTTTGCACTAGATTCTGTATTCAAATAGAAAAGCAACTGAAATACAGCAGCAAAATATTTCTAAGGTGCTCACCAAGGGCAGTGCCTATTTTGGTGGTTATCCATGTTTTCTCAACACAATCTTTTCCCTCTTCGAGATCCCAGTAACCCATTGTGGACGAGACAAGGACACACCAAACTCGCGCGAGACTGTAGCGTGAGGACAGTGCAGCCCGAGACCGAGTCCTTATGTTGTTTTTTTTGTATTGGCGCCATCTTCAGGACAGAGTGTTTTTAACATAATTGTCAGTAATAAAAAAAAACCAAAACAACAGAGGTTAGTCAAATTTACTAAATTGTCAAATTTATTTAATAAGTATCTAAAAATTACTTTCTAAATGAGCCAGACCATTGGATAGATTCTACAAAACAATCATACATTAAATAATACTATATCTCCTAACTATAACGCCTAAGTAAACCCAAACCTTTAGTGTCTTAAATGCACTATTATTCAAAACAATATATTAATAATTTTTAACAGTCCTTGTACAGTCATTAAGAATCTAAAAGACTGAGGCAGTTATTGCAGATGCGTCCGTTCCGTTCGCTTAAATTTAATCTGGACACGTTATATTTGCATTATTTAGTACACAATGTATGCTAAATGTAGTGTTTTTAAATGCTAAATTTAGGATAAATAGTCCAGTTATTCAGCGAGTATAAGGCAATTTAGTACTAAGTCATGATTGGTTTCATGGTACTATACTTCCGGGGCGGTGATTGAAATCATTAAATGGTTTGGTTCACTAACAAGAGCCGACTCTTTAAGATTAACCTTACTTAAATCAATACGTTTTATTATTAGAAAACGCAACAGGGATTGTTACTGTGCCTACAACAGTTACTGAAGACAAATTGATTAATGTGACGTGTTTGTTTTCAAATGGAAAAAACGCGAGTCGGTTATCTATGCTTATTTAAAAGAATCGGTTGAAAGAGTCGATTTATTGTCGGACAAGATCCGTAGCTAGTGGGGGCTAAAAGAGAAGCTAACGGGTGCAAAAGAGTAACAAAAAGCCTTATAACAGTTATGTCATTAATGTTATCATATGTTAACATTGTAAAAAAATATTTAGTAAATGTGGAATAGTGGTTTTTGTCGACATGTTCGTTGTGGGCACACAGAGGTGATGCTGTGACGTTGGTAAGGAGCATCAATGTTTCAAGACGAGACCGAGAAGCTAGTTCTCTTTTAGCTAGCTTAATACTGTATAGTCGCTGCTTAATGCCGATGAAGCTGAAGTAATTGCGTGGACAGATCGTGTGCATGTGACTCAGCTAATAGCAGGCTGCTAATCGGTGCAGGCTGAAAGGGTAGGTACGCAGGGGGGAAGGATAGACAGCTAGCTGCCCCAGCTGTCATCACTGCGCATCGTTTCAGTCTGTCGCGTTTTATAATCGCAAATCTCTATTCATCCTTACAGCTTCGTTGACATGTCGTCTCCATCACCGGTACAAATAAGGGAAGCAAACGCACATCTGGCTGCTCTGCACAGGCGAGTCGCAGACCTGGAGCAGAAACTCGAAGCAGCCGAGAACACACTGCGGGAGCAGGCTGAGAGTCTCATCCGGAAGGACGAACAACTCCGAGCAGCTACGCAGGACATAACCGAGAAAAAGGACAGGTGAGCGCCCGATATCGCGTGCAGATCATAAACTCGCAATACTGCCTTTTGTAATTTTTTTAAAGGTATACTAGAAAGTCATCAGTTGTTTTTTTTTCTGCAACTGGTTGCCATAGAAATAAAGTTTGTCTGTGAATGACATGAGTCACATTTCGTTTTTCCCTATAAAATAAAAGTTGCTGCATCTGCAATCTTATACTTCACAGACTAAGGTGAGCAGTATGTTCAACATTATATCCTGTGTAATCATTAAAGCACACATGACATCTGAGTTAGTACAGGTTAGTATGTACTATGTACTAGTGTGGAAGGGGTGGCCTAGTGGTTAAGGTGTTGGACTGCTACCAGAAAGACCTGGTTTCGATTTCCAGTACCACCACTGTGGGCTTCTGAGCAAGACCCTTAACCCGCAATTGTTCAGTTAACGTACATTAGAGTAACTCACATTTAGCTCTTTTATACAGCTCAGGAATTGTGAGTCTGCCCTTGCTCAGGGGGCCCAGCAGTGGCTGGTTGGTAGTGCTTTTTTGGGATGCCACTGGCAATTTTGGACCCTCTACTGCACTAATGCTACTACTAATAAAACAGATTTCTGGGGGGCCTAAAATACATGATTTTAGAATCATCTCAACACAATGTCAATACAGCACAATTTGAAAGTTAACTTGAAACCACAAGCAACACTGTTTCCCTGAAATATTCAAAGCTGTTTTAAACACAGTTTTTAAATATGACTGGTAATCTCTCTTGAACGCACGCTCATAGGATAGTAAAGTCCAGGAGTCCAGACCACTTGCAATGTCTGGCTATGCTCTGCTTATTAATTGATGGGACAGCTATCAGTTTGTGAAAAGATCAGGTGTAAATACCTCTAAAACACATTTAATAGGAATATAAATCTGAATCTAAAAGTCTAAATACCTTCTCTTTAAACCACGTTAGCGCTTATCTCGTCCTGCATGGTATAGCAAAGATATTCATAGGTCCAGGTCCCTGTTTAGAATCAAGATCTGGAAATAAGACCAGTCTTATGTAAAAAAAAGTTTTATATTTCCCACCAGTGTTGACTCCAAGCATTCAGCCACACATCTTACTAAGTATTAAAAAGCTAGACACACTGTAATAGATTCTGCCTTGTGGTACAGATACATTGTTGCCGCCTTGTTTTTTTTTAACTGCATCAGCAAATCCAATTGAGCGAATCAACAGTGTGTGCTTCAGGCCAGCAAAATTTTTGATTTTGAAATAGAGTGGAAGAAAAGTTCAGATTCATATCCATTTCATTGGAACCATCTATGCAGCCAAGGGTAAATTAGACCATTTAAACAAACCAGATAGCCATTCGAATTAAAAAAAACAAAACAAAAATAGACTATGTGTAAATGTAATATAATATTTGTCATAGTAACTTTAAAAGCCATGTATTGTTGGACTGCTCATTGGATTATTAGGGTTTAATTCCCAACACTATGGAGTTACCACTGCTGTGCCCTTTTAACCCCCAATTGCTCAGTTATATAAAAGAGATAAATGTAAATCTGGATAAGGGTCCAATGTAAATCTCTAAAATAATGGGGTGCCATATTGTTAAGACATTATTTGTTGTGCATGGGGTGTGTGTGATCCCATAATAGCATATATGGCAATTTATGTCATAATGACAAAATTCTGCATTGAATTTGCCCTTACGCTGTAATCAGGAAATCTTTTTTTATTCTATTTAAGGGAGATATCATACCTTCATGAGAAGCTTTGTCAGTCAGATGAATCTATTCAAAATCTCCAGCATGTGGTAAAGGAGAAAGATTCCCTAATTGGACAGTTGCAGCACCGCTGCCAGCTGTTGGATAACATCTGCAAAAGCCGTCCATATTTAGACAGCATGCTGTCACAGATGGCTGAGGCTGAGAGAATGGGGCCCGTTATTGATTTGGTAAATGCCACAGCGGACACTTCGCTTACGGATGGAGAGTCCAACTGCAGCCCGTGCGGCCTCTCCAATCACAAAGACTTTTCTCTCAGTGAAGATGACATGGATGATCCAGAGCTGGAGGGTGTGATGTTTGGAACGACAGTATGAAAAGAGTGGACATAAGTGTAAACACCCCCCACCCGACACACACACACATTCAGGTGCAAGTGAGCAAGCTGCTCCTGTAAAATTCTCTCAGTAAATATGGTGTAATATATTGGTTTAGGACATTTTAAAAGTTTTAACCGTGTCCATTGTAAACATTTTAATTTAATAAGTTTGCCTTCATAGTTTTATCTCGCAAAGCAAAAACAAAACCTCACTATGGGTATCCCAGGAGTATTAATTTATGCCAAAATTCATTTAAATGCTAAAATTTCTTATACATTGAGATGTGTTGGTCAATTAAAAGTTGTCTGGATTATTTATGACTCTTCACCTAGTTGGTAAATTTTTTTTAATAAGAATTGCAATTAAAAGAATTTTCGAACACATTTTTCTTTTATGAAATTAACATACAATGCACATACCTTGAACAGCTTGTTTTATTTGTCCCAGAAAAGCAGTTTTGCAAATGGGTAACTGCTGCACATTTTCTAGCCATCAACAGCATTACCCCTAGAAAAATAACTGTTACATATTTGTTTTATGCACTGGTGAAGTGTGCTACTGCATCATGGCACAATGTTTATTAGGGCATGTCTCCAGAACCCTTTAGAAAAAAAAGGGTGCCTCAAATGTGATCACTTGTTCTATGGAATTATGTTATACACTAATAAACTATTTTACTATTGTATATTAGGTTATTTTCATAAAATACTGAAGCTGGTCACTTTGTATACAGAATTTTGTACAGAAATTGATACTATACCAACATTTTAAAACAACAGAAGGTCCTAATAAAAAAAATACAAAATCACTGTTTTAATGACAATATAACCTTTATTTATTTTCAGATTTAGTACAAAATGTTTTTTTTTCTAGTGGACAAGTACTAATTAACTGAACACCAGTTTAAAAAGTTACTTTGCAGTGCAGATCATCCCACAAGGCCACTTTCAAGCTCTGACAGTGATTCAATGTGGCAGCAACACCTTTCCTCTTCCAATGCAGTTGTGGAACCCTTTGGTGCCATCAGGACCCAATGGCTGGCGCACCACAAGCAAACTAATGGCCCCTTTTACCCGATCTGGGGACAAGGGACAGCTTTTCTCTGGACAAAAAGCCTGGGCGGCATTTTTGCGCCGCTGGACCCATGGACTCACGCCATAGCCTGTACAATCCTGTAAGAAATCCCCTGAGCATTTGCTTCTATTGCAGGATGAAGCCAAAGTTGGAGTACTGCTCAACGGAGAAGTGGCCAGCAGTGAGGCAGCATGACCTCCAGTAAAAAGCTTGTGTGGCAACAGAGGACTGCCTACTGGGCTGCTCAGAGGATTTCGATATGGGTCAGAATGAAAAGTGTGAACCCGTGGGATGGCCAGGGGGCTTCCATACTGGGCCCGAGGGCGAGAGACTCTACGGTTAGGACGTGGTGAGGCTGGAGTGAAGTCTGACTCTGAGGAACTGTACAAAACGGAATCTTCCAGGCAGTAGAAGTGCTTTTTGGATCTCCGGTTTCTCCTGGCCGAAAAGTCATTTTCTATACCCTCCTCGGACTCATCCTCTGCTTGGCCCTGGCTGCTTTCCTTCTTCCGTGTGTCCCGGCTTTTAAGGAGTACTACGTTAATACCCTTTCCACCCTGTGCCTGTTCCTGAGCTTTCAGGATTTCATATGCTTTGCGCACACCATCCAAGTACTCGTATTCAATCACAGCACAGAGTTTTCGCCCTAGCTCGGGATGTTTTTTGGCATAGCGTTTAAGCTCGGCAGGGATCTCTTTTCCTGGCCGGAGTATACGAAGAGAAGTGATTGCACCAAGTGAACCAAACATTTGCATAGCTGTCTCCATGATTTGTTGCTGATCAAACATAGATGACCCTCTGTCAGCAAACTCTGTAGAACCTGTATTTGCCAGGAAGTTCCAGACTAGCACCAGCTTAGTGGTCGGGATACAGAGCAAGCGATCAGGAATTGGCGTTTTCCGCCGAACCTTGCTTCCCATCTCGTTCACCTCCAGATGCTGAGACGTTCGGGCAGCAGCCAGAGTACACCGCCAATCACGTGTCAGATCCCGTATCTGCCAAAATTAAACAGTTAATCAAGCTGCTTGTGAAGGTTGCCATTAATTGCTACTTGAACAAGAAAGGGCTGTTCATCAAATGTTTATCTTGATAATAGGTTGGACTTAAACCAGCAGCTTTTAAGGTAGTTTTCTGACTGGAAATTTTTTTAGACTTACCTTTTTGAATGAGGTCAACAACTTTAGGCTGACGTAACCCATCTTGTTCCTCTGAACATGTTTTAACAGAAAAGCATCAGCCTCTAGATTCTCATCAGATAGGTAATACTCAAGCTGGGCAGCTAATTTGCAGGTTAGATCAATTGGTGGTGGAGTCCAGACGTCACCCTCACATCCTTCATCTTCAAACACATCAGTAAGTTCTGCAGAACTCCTGCAACACAATGTTTATTTGTGTCTGATATTAGATGATGTGTCAGTTATTTAATAGGTAACTAGGGTTATTTTTTAAACAAGCTCATCTTTGTTAAAATGGCATAAATAGATAATAGTCTCACCCATCCAAGCTCTCACACAGACCATCATCAGTGTAGCTGGATAAATTTTTCAATGGCACACTTTCTTTGCTATGGATATCAGTAAGGATGGGGGAAGACATAACGTTCTTAATTATAATTCAGGTAAAAGATCAAGCTGTCTGTAACAGACTGAGTGGTTCCAGCTTGCCTCTGCTGGCTGCTTCTCCTGCGCCCAGGTGAGCCGGTTTAGGCCATTGATTTTTAAACCTGCCTACGTCAGAATTGATGAAAGCCACTATTGGCTGATTCGCAGGGCCACCTTAAAATCCGTTTGGGGTCCGTTTTTTAATACAATGAGTCGGCTCTTTTAAACGGGACAGTTTTTTTATATTATAAAATGTATTTATTAATATATGATAAGCTGAAATTGCTTGTGGTTTTATTTTAGATTATTGTTATTTTCTTCTAGGTGGCGTATAGGTTAGCACGGTCGACTCCCGCTTCTATTCCCAGATAAAGGGTCTTTCTTTGCGAGTTCATTTAGAACTCCGGTTTCCTTACACAGTCCAAAAAACATGTGCATTCATTTGGTTGATTGATGATTCTTAATTGCCCACATGAGAGAGAGTGAGACTGTGTGGTTATTCGCCTATGTGTGGCCCTCCGATGGGCTGGCGACCTGTCCAGGGTATACCCCTGCCTCTCGCCCAATGTGCGTGGGGATAGGCTCCGGCAGACCCCCGTGACCCCGTGTTAGGAAATAAGCGGGCATAGAAGATGAAAAATTGATAGATGAATAAATAAATGAATTTCATTATTGAAAAGTTTAAATCACAAATGACTACAGGCTTACCTACAATATTGTTATGGGCATTTTGTCTGTGCTTTATTAAAATATTTACTTTTAGTTTATCCACCCACCTTCATGTTAACCGTAATGCTGCTGCGAAAGAACCGAGTTAAAGAACCGACTCCCTAAGGTAAACACTAAAGAAAATAAAATCGGGTTAATTTGGCATCAGTTTGTCAGCTTAGTAAATTAATAGGAAAAATGTAAATGCGTTGGATATCATTTACATGTTAGAAGACACCAGTATGGCTTAATAGAGGTTTAAGGGTTTTTGCCACTGGTTATGTGAGGTGTCGTCTTTAAGTCATGGCTGCTAGTTGTGTGGAAATGTGCGTATTGCAACTGCAGGGGTTCGTCGAAGGACAATGAAGGAAGCAAGATTCCTGACAGCATAAGAGGAAAACGTCCTTTTTTCTAGCAGGCTCTCCCCCCATTGTGCTTCCTGTATATTACGTTTTAATGGAGGTGTCAGTCGTTACTCCATAATGTAAGGCCACCTTGGAAAGAAGCCTTTTGCAGATTTAGACCAATAATACACAAATATAAGATGAGCATATGTCATCATGGCTAATTGAAAAAATAAATAAATAAATAAAAATTAATAAATTTGGAAAATGACATTTCGTTATCTTCATTTTTTATCTTCTCCTACAGATGGCGCTATCTGACAAAAAACATGCTTAAAATGTTTAAATGATATAAACATTTAATTGCAAGAACACACACACACATATATATATATATATATATGTGTGTGTGTAGATATATATATATAAATTATATAATATATATATATAGTTTTGTTTTGTTGTTTTTTTTTAGAAAAATGCGAATAGCAGGATGCAGTTACACATTTTCACCGCCAGGTGGCAAACGAAGAAAAAGAATTTGACTAGATATTATATAAATAGGCCTGAGCCACCTGACACTTATGTACTCAGCCACAAAGGGGCGTCAAATGTTTAGTAATTCAATCTGTGTCCAAGTCATGTCTAAAAAAAAACGTTACCATAACACTAAAGCTTATTATAAGTATTCAAACAACCAACGAGTTGTGTCTTTTTTGCAAATGTAAAGATCTTGTTCGAGACAAACAAAAAGTCAGTCTTATTTTAATAGCAAAAGCAAATTATGAAGCTGTACCCTCAGCCTACTGTGTCTGCAGCAGCCCCCTATAATTAGTGCGGCTGGAACGGGAACAGGCACTGAGGAAAGTTCCAGGTAACGTGGATAAACTCGATCACCCTCTCTAAGGCTGGTACAGGCTGGCAATGACAACAGAACGTTACGCAAAGTGCACATTGCAGACCTAAACTCAAGATTTAGGCCCAGGAATGTTATAAGCCATAGGGAAAATGCCTTAATAAAAACTTGATAGCTTTACGAGAAAAGGCGGATTCTGTAGAATTCATTGCAACGCCAAATTCTAAAGAAAAAAGGTGCCAACTAAATGTATGTAAGTTAGCCGTAAGTTATTTCACTTTCTCACACCTACAAATGCATTTCCAAGGAAACACTTTTGCATGATGCAAGCTGTTAATTTTTTCAGCAATTCGAAAGTACATGGGAAGATCAGGAAATTCCAACACACTCAATCGTGATATAAACAACTACATAACAGTGATAGGTAAGAAGGGGACGTTCCGTCCTCCCACGTGGGCCCCAAGCGTGACGATTAGTTTACAACCAATGACGAGAAGGCCATAGAAGATTCCCGGTTGCTTCTAGACTAATCGGAGGTGGGAGCGTTGGACGAAGTCACGCCCATGTGCGAGAGTAAATATAATCGTTGGGTTTCGCTCTCAACCGGCAGACAATACTTTACGAGCGACCAGAACGCAGCAAGAATCAGGACTAAACCATTTCTCACGCAAATTTGGATTACACTTGCGCTCTTTTGGCGACGCTTTCGCACCGGAATCTATCATCTCAAGCTTCACTCCAGGCGTTTGGATTTGCCTAGTTTTAAATTCTTTTTAACAACATCATGACTCTGGAAGAAGTCGTTGGATGCAATATGACTGATACTAAGTAAGTGTTTGAACTTTGCACCTTATGCATGCACAGACAGCATCAGTGATCGAAAAAGAAAAATAATTCGAGCTAACATAGAATGCATGAAGTTTAAAACCGTTTGCATATAAGTTGCTTATCAAATTATTTTCCTTTTTTTTCCCAGGATGGATGCTGTGAGTCAAGCCCTAGAGGAGCTACTGGTAGCAGCGCAGCGACAAGACTGTCTTACTGTCGGAGTTTACGAATCTGCAAAGCTAATGAATGTGTAAGTATTTGCCTTCTGTTTAAAAAAATCTATCTTTTATAACTTTCCTCTTTCTTTCGAAAGTACATCACCGACCACAAACCTAATCGATTTCTCTATGTTTCCCTCCATAACAGCGATCCAGACAGCGTGGTTCTGTGCGTACTTGCCACGGATGAAGAGGACGAAGACGACATCGCTTTGCAGATTCATTTCACTCTTTTGCAAGCTTTCTGCTGCGAGAACGACATCAACATCCTGCGCGTATCCGGGCTTAGACGCCTAGCGCAGGTGATCGGAGAACCGAGCTCCAAGGAGAGCAACAATAACAGCGAGCCTAGAGATTTCCACTGCATCCTAGTCACTGTAAGTATTTATCTTCGAATGCAGTCGATTGCTTTTTTTGTTGTTGTTGCATTAATGTGCAGTTGAATGCATTCGAAATCATATGCTTATTCTCTCTATTCTCCCCCTGCAGAATCCTCAGTGTCAGCCACTCAAATGCCAAGCCCTGAAGGAGGTGGGGAACTACTGCGACGAGAGCCGCTGCAGAAACCAGTGGGTTCCCTGCCTGTCACTGCACGAACGCTGAATAAAGCACGACAGGATTTCACGTGGAAAAAAAATCATACTAAACCGTCTGGTTTTGTGAAGAGCGGAAAGAAAGGAGGGGTGAAAAGAGGCGATAGGGACTTTTTTCTTTTTACCGCTCTGCGTAAAAGCCGCCGTTCAGCAAAGACGCTGGAGGAAAACCTAAAGGAAAGTTCCTCGGGGCTAACGTTTGTCCTCTGCTGTGAAGGAGCGTTGTTTTGCGGTGGTGGAGATAAAGAAGACGAAGAAGGAGGAGTAGGAAGGAAGATGAGAGGACAGAAAGAATAGCAGGACCGTGCGTGTGTGTGGAGGGGGAATTAAGTCCCCGCATGCGCGGCGCGGTGCGGTGCGTAGGAGAGCGCACACTCGCTTTCCATGAGCCATGGACAGAAATCGAAAGAGAGAGAGAGAGAGAGAAAGAGAGAGAAAGAGACTGTCCGGCTTTGTAGAAATCTAGCTTTAGGACACCTGCTGCTGAACGCAACTGCCCAGCATTGCAATTTCTCCCTTGTTTGGACTATCATCCTTACCATATTTATGATACTACATAGGCATGTGGACTGCAGCTGCTTTTTTATATAAATAACTGAGCATATTAAACATATGGATGCATCATTTTGGACATAAAATATAAAATATACTGTTTTGTAATTTATTTGCTATAAATTAAAAAGATTAATATATGTGTGTGAACATCAATGCTCATTCAATAAATTATTGTGTGAAACTGAAGTACCTGACTAATGTTTTTAGTTGAGGGGTGAAGTGGGCTAAGGGTGGGTGGGTGTGTGTGTGTTGGGGGAGTTGGTGGTGCTGGGAAGGAGTGGCTTACACACCACACAACCAAACCAGGAACTTCAAATACTTAAATGTGGAAAGTAACAGGTTATGCAAACAGAACTAGTGGGCATCATATACTTGTTTGCTGAGGGAGAGTGTTCACATCCTCATCTACTGGTATCTGCATCATATCCGTCAAAGTTGCATCAACACTTCAGGGAAAAGGCATTTATGAGGTCATTTGAGTGTTTACTTTGGCAAACCCTTTAAGCTAAAAGTATAGAAATAGACTTAAATGCACATCATGGCAAGTCTTTTTAAAAATCTACAGAAGTTGTTGCATTGCTCAAAGTTACAGCTAAAAAATAACCCTATATGCTGTATAGGTCCCATTGCCACAAAAGTGTTTGCTTTATTTTTTATGTTTTTAAAGTTCAATTTATAAAGGCATTGTTTTATATTCATTCATTCCTCTTCTGTACCTGCTTATTCCCAAACCCTTACAGGGTCTGCTGGAGCCTATCCCAGTGCACAAAACGTGAGAGGCAGGGGGTACACCCTGGACAGGTCACCAATCCATTGCAGGGATTGTTTTATATGGAATTTATGACAAGTAAAGGCGGCACAGTGGCGTAGTGATTAGCACGGTCGCCTCACAACACGAAGGTCCTGGGTTCCATTCTCAGGCACATGGTCTTTCTGAGGGCAGCGTGGTGGCGTAGTAGTTAGCACGGTCGCCTCACAAAAAGAAAGTCCTGGGTTGGATTCCCAGGCACATGGTCTTTCTGAGGGCGGCTTGGTGGCGTAGTGGTTAGCACGGTCGCCTCACAACAAGAAGGTCCTGGGTTCGA
>JAOTQW010000004.1:11081770-11097029 GCA_026260075.1 Sisor rabdophorus
CCCTGCACCTTCTCGCTGTGAGGTGACCGTGCTAACCATTACATCACAGCGCCGACCCTGTCTAAATATATTATTGTTTATTTTGGATCATTATAAATAGAGTCTAAATTCGCAAATGTTGTTCTTGGACTATCATCAATCATTTTAATATAGTTTGTGTTTTTATGTTGCTATACAATGATAATTCAGGAATCATCATTGTCAGTAAATTGTTTTAGAATCAATGAAGGTTGAATGTTGCATATGAAAACATTTAGAAACGGATTAAGGGGAGTTTTGGTGGGCGCACACCTGATGGTTATGATTGGTTAATTGAAATGTTGATGAAAGTTGTTAATCCAGGATCTTACTTGACAAAATCACATCCACTGAGTGTGACCAGCTAGCAAATGCCAGTCAAAGTGTTCAAGCTGGCGGTTTTACTAGGAAAGCAATTTTTTGCCCATTGAAATCTTTCAAATATTTATGAATTAAAGTCAAGTCGAACATATTTACCAGTTGACAAAGATGGTTTTCCAGCTCAACAAGCTTGGTCTGTGCTTCATCAAACTAGCTTGTCAGCAAATTGGATTTTTGGCAGCCTTCTACTGTAAGGACCTGAATATCATCCCTGCAAAGAAAAAAACAGCTATCAATTCTATTTGAGCAAATAATGTTACCCACAAGGGCACTAGCTAGTGTATATCTCTGGACACAGTATTAGAAGTATACTGCTTTTGCAGTGTTCATTAATATGGTTCTTAAAACTGTGCTCTATTTACAGTATAGGTTGTCGTGTCAGACATAGCCTTGGAATATCTAGGTAAGCAGGCACAGAGAGAAAGGGTGGAGGGACGGAGGGAACAGTAGCCCTTCCCAGAAAAACCAACCAGCTTTTGCTTTCTTTACTAAGAGGCACAGACATTGAGACGTTCTGCCTGGCTCCAGATAATTTTTTTCCACCTCTTTCCTGCTCATAAAGCCGTGATCTGTGGGTGATCTGTAATGAGCGTGTGCCACCCAGCCTGCTTCTATTTTTGTGCTCCAGTCTGACTCCCACCCTGAGGTCGGCAGGTACAAGAAGTCTAGCTTATATGGATAGAACCCGGTTCCTGGTTTCCACCCACAGAACGGGCTCTTTTACAGCCCAAGCTCGCTTACAAATTTTGAGGTTATGCTGGAGGCACGAGTGCACAGTTTGGGCTACTTTTATAGAACTGGTGCCATACTGCTGCACGCTTGGCTGAATTGAACAGACTGTAAAGAAGGCTACTGCTTGCAGTGCTCCATGTGATGCCTTTAATCAAGGCTTTACATGGTGCTTTATCTCACTTCTATAAACCAGTAGCTCATGCCTAATTAAACACACCAGTTGCTACTTTTAGCAGATGTTGAAGAACAAGGGGAAGAACTTATAACAGTCAGAAAACCGAAAGCTTAGTCTGTCTAATCTAACGTGATAAGATCTAGAGTGATTATTTGAACGACCGGCAAATGGCCATGAATTTATTTTGACAGGCAACTGTGTGTTCATTATGGTAATTATTACCTACCTAAATTATTCGGATTATAAGGGTTGATTTAAACCGATTCAAGAGGACATGTAAAATAATACTAAGAAGATTCGTGCAGAATGTTTTAAAGATCAAATCTGATTGAAAGCTCTTTGCATATCAACCCGATTAATTTATTTAGCAGCCATGTAAAAAGGGTTTAGAAAAGTAATCTGATTGATTTGCATTTATGACATTTAGCACATGCCCTTATACACAGCGACTTACATTTATCTCTTTTGAACAGTTGGGGATTAAGGGTCTTGCTCAGGGGTTCAACAGCGGTAACTTGGTAACCGATATTTAAAGCGGTAGTCCAACATCTTAACACCGCCCTACCACTTTTTTTATTGCTACTGTGCTACAATTTTATTCTGTATAAAAGTAAAAATAGCTACTGATTCAAAATAAACTTGGGTGCCTATTGTTCAAGAAATCCCCAATAATAGCTTATGTTTATGTACTCTGATCTCCACACTACTTGGTATGTAATTTACATAAAAACCCTTTAAAAGAGTTTGCCTATTGTGGTTCAGTGTGAGGCTTTAGAAACCCTTAGGATGTATTTACACATGCAAAAAGCACTGGTTAGGTTAAGGGACTTATGAGCTCATGTTGTGTTTATTTTGGTGTATGACGTTCTCTTTGTCAGTGGAGTGGATTATATGACCTATAGGATGTTTGATTATAATACATGCTCTTGTACACCAAACCATCGTATTTTAAAGGTAGACAATGGTTTAGTGTATTTCTCTCCAAAGTGGTGGAAAGTGAGTGTATGCAGACTTGGCCCCTAAGGCGTCACACCAAGGTACAATACAAGTTTTCATGGCCAACTACCTTTGCAGAAAAGAAAGTGAACTGCAAGACTGCACATTAGAGCCTCTTACACTGAGCTGGAGAGAGAGAGAGAGCGAGCGAGACAAGAAAACAGTGGAACATTTCTCATGACTAAAAACCTTCATACAGTGTAAAATTTAGGAGTTAGGAGCTATAAATAGCCATGTTCTCTGTGGCTATTTTTAGCTCAGCTTGGCTATATTTACGCTTATAGGAGTGGTGGCCATGTGGAATATATATAGGAGTGCTCAAGTTAGTAAGAGGCTTACCAATGTCCTTAACTGATTTTCTTTTCCCTGAAGTGGTTTTAAAAATCTGCCCATGTCTTTATGCTTCAACTCATCATTGCAACATTGCAACCATGCTATGCAGGCCTGATGGCATGGTGGTTAAGAAGAAGGCAGATTGCAAAATGTGCAGAAGTAGAACAAATTACAGGCTGGTTTGTCCCCCACCCCTTTTTCCTATATTCAAGAATGCTTCTCCACCCTTTACACCAAAGACAGGCCATATTCTGTTTGATATATGCAAAAAATAAATGTAGTTCTGCAGAAAGTAGCATCATTACAAATTAGAAAGGGCTTAAAAATTATTAGCTTCTATTTTGATATCTTGACCTACTTTTTATTATTTGCAATGGGGATGTTTTTGATGAATGCTACAAACTGATGCTTGCAGTAACCCAGATTGAGTGGACTATATACATGGGCTCGCCATCTCAATTTATTTGAACCATCTGTTCAAAGCATATCCATATTTATGCAGTTATATTATTTAGCCTGTCTTGTAGCAGATGTAGAAAATTATGCAGATACAGATTAAGAGCATAGAGAAATTCTAATCAAATGGGGGAAAGGTTTACACTGCAATGATCTGTTAAAATAGGCTATCTATTCTTACCAACAGTGGTAAGTAGAAAAGCATATCAACAGACAGAAACTATTTAGAGTGAAAGGCATGAACAGCAGAGTATAAGGTTATCGTTTATCCATACATACACCCAAACACACACTGGGGTTTTTAAAATAAAATGTCCTGGCCCCTTTTGGGCTAGTCTTCGACTATTTGAGTAACTTTGTGGCCAGAATAGCTCGACATTTATGGTCTCAGTGAGGGGGAGGGGGGTCTGCTATGAAATTTAGCTATGGAAACCCATTTATTTCATTCATTATTTTTGTAGTAGTTATAGTTATTTTATAATTTATTAAAAAAGTTATCCCATTAATATCTGAATATTTTATTAAATAACATGTCCACTCCCACATTCCAATGTGACTCAAAGTGCTCTATTTTGGGTAAATAATCTTGCTTGGTGAATCAGTTATGTTATTATAAGTTACAGGAAGCCTAATTTTTTTTATTTCCCAGCTTTTGTTTTTTAGCTAAAATTAGACCATGTTATTATTACCTGTACAACATTTATGTGTCATGTGCTGTCCCAGGTCTGTCCCTATCACATTCAGATTTCTTTCTCTATAACAAAAAATATCACCACTTTGCCAGAATTCAATTATCTAGCATAGATTTACTCACTCATTTCTTGATGGTTATTTGAGAATTCTACGTTTTGGTTTAGAATTTAGTTTTTTTAAGTAATATTGTGGGGGAAGTGGTATCTCACTGTTTAGGTATTAGACTGCTAACTGTCTTGGCCCGTGGACAAGGCCCTTAACTCCCAGTTGCTCAGTTTAAAAAGGCTCTAAATAGAGGCATTTTGACAAATGTTGTTTGGTTAAGAGCCTTGCTCAGGAGCCCAGTGGTGGTGGCCTGCTGGTGCTGGGAATCAAACCCTTTTTTAATTGGTAGTCCGACAGCTTAACCCCTTTGCTACCACTACACACACCTTTTACGGTAGACAACCAAAGAATAAATAACTACTCATTGTGGAGATCAAAAAGGCATCCCCAGAACACAACCTGTTCTGGCTGTGCATGTGTTAAAGGGCGAATACAGATAATAATTACTTATGATTCATGCACAATGGATCATTGCTGTGCTATTTAGTTCACTTACACTCCCATTCCAACAACATGCTTTTAGTTGTGAGATGTTTTTTAAGACGTGTCTTCTAGCCTGAATGTTATTTGACCTTTGAATGTGAAAGTTGATGGTGCCCTCTTTTTTAAATAGGTTTGGATCATATAATAAATGGCCCAAAATTTAGGACACCTGGGCTGATGATAGATGATGAGGTCTGTAGTGTCATCAGCCTTCCATCCTATTCTACATGTGTTCAGTGGTATTTGGGTCAAAGCTATGTGCAAAACACTGGTGTTTTTTTTTGTTCAAGCATAGCACACCATGGTCTTATGGATGTTAGGCTTTGTGCATACATGTATTGTTATACAGTGTTTGGGTCTTTCAGTTGCTATTAAGATATGTTTCTTGACACAGCTTGGAGAAGTTGTTACAGTTCTGTTTCTTCATGTCCTTCTAAACAGACTGGATGATGATTATGAGATAAGATCTCTGTGTGGGGCACTGGCTGTTGTCAAAACTCCTTGAGCAAACAAAAATCTCACTGGATTATTACAAATAATGGCACAATGAATGTTTGGAAATGTAAACTGGGTGATTTTCTACTGACACACTACAACAAAAGATTGAAATAAGTGTGTTGCAATAATTTTGGCCACCACTGTAGATACAGTACATAAAGGGAGGTGAGAGAGAACAGAGCAGAGAATGGTAGCGATTAAACTTAGCACAAATCCTGGGTGGTCTCATTAAGTGTTAAAAGCAACTACCACCCTGGAAAAAAATGATTGTGTTACATTTGAACACAGCCTTCTAGCATCATTTATAGCAGAGAGATCAAGGGCAAAAGCTCACTCTCTTAGCTCCAAAGGGATGTGCCTGTAAATCTCGATAATAGCATGCACACCATTCTTATTGCTTTAGTTCATTTTTAATTGTGTGATTTAAATACCCCAAATTATTTTGTATGTTATGTATATATGCAGAATGTACTATGACAACAATTAGAACAATTGTACTCATTTTAACTTTTTATAGTTAGGTAAAAACTTTTCCCAGACATTGTATTATACAAACCTGACAAAGCAAGCATTCTCTGCTGAACTTTGATGAACCCATGGCCAAGACTATTGTCTGACCCCCATGTGCATTTGCCTTTGTTTGGGGCCATGTGTAATTAAAAGGTATGTGTAAAACCAGTGTGAGTGCTTGCTTAGGACTGGTTTCAGTCACAGACAGGGGGTTTGCCTTAACTTCAGCCCACTCGACAAGCCCAGAGTTAAAAGGAAACCTCAAGTGCAGCGACCATCCCCACGCCCAGCCACAATCCAAAGGCAATGGGATAAACTGTCACACAGGGACAAAGTGAGACAGAGGGCTTTACAGGGTGTGGTGATACATTGTGATTATAACTAAGCAACAAAAATACCGCATTGTGTTCATGCTTTGCAGCCAGGGTGAATGGTTAATGTTATGTCCAGGTTTGCAAATGTACCAGATTAATTATAATAGAAACCTAGCAATACCAAAAATACTGTAATCATAGTGTAAGGAATGCAGATTCGATGCCATACTGACAGGATGTGTTTTAGTTGCTTTGGTACATAATTTTGTTCACATGAGTTTTAGTATTAAATGAAATCACTGTTTAAAAAATTTCTATGAAGTGAAGGTATCACACTGATCAAAATGTGCTCAATGTTCAGTGTTAGTAAACTGAGGTCTTGGCTATGGGCCTTTAAAGTACCTACACATTTAAGTTCTGGCAGGAGCTTTAAAAATTGTGCATACTTCTCTAATTGAGAGGATAAAAACAGAAGTGCAAACTTCTCTAAACATCATGACTGTCTTGAAAGCTTACACAGGCAAAGTTTACAGACAAAAATGAAAAACCAGTAGGATGCAAGTTTTTATACATTCATTTACAACTTCCAGTTTAAAGGTCATAAATGCCATACATTTTGGGCACTTTTTCTCTTAGCAAATGATTAACAGGTCAAAAGAAAGGTTTGAAATCGCACAAATGTTTGCGTTTGTAATAAAGCCGTGACAAGTAAAGGATAAATTTGTCTTTTTTAAGTAAACCTGACACGAAATCAAAGTTTGCTGTAAGTCAGTTTTTAATATATGCACTATATTATGAAATAATATAATTAAAAATAATGAACTGTTCTATTTTTCTTACAAAATATTAACAAAGTTTAATTGAAATAGTAAAAATAGCGATCCATACTATTCAGTGTAAAATCACTAAGCTTACTAATAAATCTGACAATATTTATGTCGGGCGGCGCAGTGGTGTAGTGGTTAGCACGGTCACTTCACAGCAAGATGGTCCCAGGTTAGATTCCCGGGCAAGGGGGTCTTTCTGTTCTGAGTTTTGCATGTTCTCCCCGTGCTTGTGTTGGTTTCTTACGGCTACTCCGCTTTTATTCCACAGTCCAAAAACATGTACATTAGGTTACATTAGGTTCTAAATTGCCTATAGGATTGAGTGCGAGTGTGTGGAGTTGTTTGATTGTTTGGCCCTACGATGGACTGGCGAACTGTCCAGGGTGTACTATTGCTGCATCTTGCCCTATATACACTGGGATAGGCTCCAGGAGACCCCTGTGACCCAGAGTTAGGAAATAACCAGGTATAGATGATGAATGCATAAATATATATTTGTCATCTAGTCCCCACACACTTCCATGGTAATCCTGTCCATTTTTTTGGACTCCACTTGATCTCTCTCTGAAAAAACTTTTCAATCTCAAACCCTAGAAAAACACAGACATGTCCCATTGTCTTATTTGTAATTAGTGTCCAGCCCCCTAGCTGTACTGACATCTGTTTTTCCCTTCAGGACGTGTGCCATTCCATGTTCTCTAAATGAAGCTCCTGTCAACTTTATTCAAAGGCACGTTTCCAAAATCACACAATCATTATTGCCTTTGTGTCTGAGGCTCTGGCTACCAGTGAGTCCAATATATTGCAATTATCTCCAGACAATGGTGCATGTAGCATGCTGGCTTGACATTATGAGTTAGTGACACATTGTTAAGATTTTAAATCTTATCTATGTTTGCTTTTATACAAGAAATATAGGTAAGTTTTTTTATTGTTGTTCTTGTTAATAAATGTAAAAGTAGTTAAAATTTTTTACCAAATATATTAAAATTTTATTAAAATATTTAATCTCCTGGCACTCATATAATATGCAATTTCCCAAAACAATCACAAATTTAAAAGCCCAAAAATTTTTAAAATGCCTTTGCATTTTGTAGCATTCGATTACTTCTTTGATGAAACTACATGACCCAAACACTGTTTCAGCATGACAAGACGCCCATGAGCTCTATGAAGACATCCTGCCTGAATGGGAAATACTCAAATGCACATTCTAAAATCTTGTGTAAAGCCTTTTCCAAAGCGTGGAGGTTTATATAGGTTTATAATTACTTTTATAACAACCAATAAAGTATAAATACCATTGCCTATATAGCACGTTATTTAGTTTGATTGAGCGTGTTTGAGGAAAAGCAAAGCACATCTTGGGGACAGCCATGACTTTCACAAACTTATAAGCAACCTCCACGGAAAAACCTTATGCCAACAAACCCATGTCTAGTTTCTTTGACGTCAAACAGCAACTTCTGTGTGTTTTTGCCTGGCTAGTACGCGTGCGGGGCTATTAGCATCACAAAGCCAGAGCTAAATCACCCCTTGAACCCCACCACATGGCTGACTCACCTCGTATCCCTAAAATACAGACTCAATCCAAGTTTCCCTCCCCTCCTCCCAACAAGTCGCTTTCGCAAGCCTGTTAACACCCTCCCTTTTCTCATCACGCTGTCCTTATTTTCTGCTCGACAAAGAAAAAAAGGGGAGGGCTATGAAACTAAAAAGGCAACACATGGCAGTGACCTCAAACTGCCGTTACTGACCAAAAGTGTGACGTTGAGGAGAGAATAGGCTATTCTGTGCTCTTTTAATAGACGCATTTAGACACAGCTTCCCAAAGACCAGAGGGGAAAAAGGGTCTATTTCTGTTACACTATGTCTCAAAGTTTTTGCTAAAATTAAGAGGATAAAAAACAAGAAGAGAATATAACTGTGGGAGTAAAAAAGATTTAGGCCAGACAGGGCAGACCTATGAGTAGCTCTCTGGAGAAAATAATTTGTTTATTTACAGATGGACGAGCACATGATGACACACTTCCACACTCCCACAAACGTACGTACAGTATTCTGTGTGACTCACACACCCCAGAGGCTGAAAAAGTGTCGGGACAGAGGGACGCATCCCCACAAAACCCATCATAACAGTAACAACACTATTGATCAGGCAGGATGCAGGAAATAAACGAGTACCCAGAGTGAGACTGTCTGAACCGAGAACGTGCAGACGCACAAACATGTAATGGTCTATCACTCATGTGTCTGCAAACCCACACATTTAACCAAAATCTAAGAAGGGTGGAAATAAAGAAACTTACATTGCAGCCAAGTGGCCACAATGAGTCCTTCCTTTAGCGCTCTGAGATGAGGGCTCTGATCTTTATCTTTCCAATCCCATGGAAACCAAGCCAGAGCCTTCTGCAACTCTACTCCTAACAAAAGAAGGGTAGATGGTTATAAATAAAGCATGCATTTATATAATTCAAAGCCAGTGTTTCTGTGGGAATAGAGAGCTACTCTTTCATTATCCATATCAAAATACATATTTGTTTTGTGTCTGGTTTTATAGAAATGTAAGTGTGTTAAGTGCACACTGAAATGATCATTTTTGACATTTTAGTCATGGATTCCTGCTGCGGGACTACAACCGTAGGGTCTTTTTTTAAAAAAAAATTATAAATATATTTGTTAGGAATTTAAATCTATAGTGTGGCATACTTTGGAAAACACTGTAAGAGGTCTCTTTGCAGAAATATGCATCTGCCTGACGCTGATGCAATCAGGGTGTATTCCATATGAATAGGCTGAGCGAAACCTGTTGGGACCTCCAAAAAGGCCAATTATGTTTACACATAAATAAGAAGCAGGGAAAATGGTTTCAGCCTTTAATTGGTGACTGGGTGAGACTTATTTGGATGCTGTCCAGACTCCTTAAAGTTATGGAGCTTTTAGTGAAGCAGAAGAGTAAAGCAAGATGATCCTTAAACAGCTGGTGTAGCCTGGTGGTGTGGTCTTAAACAGAGTGGCCGCTGTGTCTCTAGTGACCATCTTTCCCCAAAGCATTGACACTTTTGACCTAAGAAATTAACACATAGAAGCATAGCATAACAGTGTGTATTAGCGTTACATTTTCAGCATTTCGCAGATGCTCTTATCCAATGACTTACAAAACTTATAGCACTATGGCAATGCTTATTCTATAACTCAGGGTCACGCGGGTCTGCTGGTGTCTATACCTGTGCAGAACGGGTGAAAGTAAGAGGTACACCCTGGGTAGGTTGCCACAACCCCATACACACAAATCACACTCACTCCTATGGCCAATTTAGAGTCATCAATCAACCTATTGTAAATTTTTTAACCGGAGTACCCTGAGTAAACCCACGCCGAATGACCACTTGCCTAAGAATCGAACACAGGACCTTCTTGGTGTTAGGCAACTGTGCTAACCACACCGCAATGCCCTGAATTTATTAAATTGATATACCAAAACCATTATAATGCATGACAGATCTCCTGTATACATCTGAGCTAAGGGGGTTAAGGGCCTTGCTTAGAGGCCCAACAGTAGCAACTTGATGATGCTAGGTATCAAATCCTGATCCTTCAAATAGCAGTCTAACACCTTAACCACTTTTCCCTGATTTCATATTTTAGAGCATTTGCACAATATAATAATGTCACAAGAGTGCTAGCAAAAGTAGAAGCACAAAATTCAACCTAAATATTCAAGTAATAGATTACTTTCTGTGCGTAACAGCAAATATATGTTACAATGTCAGAAAGCACACATTACAGATGGATTTTCTCTGAACTGCAAATTAGCAAGCACAGAATAAACAGAATGTCTTTGCATGCTTTAGATTACAACTGCCCTTAACTGGAAATAAGGAGCTTAAACACTGTTCCAGTATGTTGATGCACCTGTGCTCAAATCCCCTAAGCTCCACGAAGACATGGTGTTTTATGGTCTTGAGTGTCCTGGACAGAGCTCTGTGTTCTGGAATAATGACTCAAAATTATAGATTATAACTAAATAAACACAAGTTTGCACTCTTACAATTTAAAATGTATTGAAAGGATGAATTGTATAGCTCTTTATATAATCAAAAAGAGAATAAATTTGAAATAGACTCGTCAAAATTACATCTGGTTCTGATCCACAGGTGTCTACAAACATTTGGCCATACAGTGCATGTTTTACACTATTCAATTTTTAGGAGAAATTGAGACAATAAATCAGTGGGATAACTATTATTATAGAGAAAGATCAAGAAAGATCATGAGAGAGAGAGAGACATAGCCCCAGGGCAGCCAGGTCAAGGAGCAGTCTTCTCTTAAAGAAGGAATACAGCCACTCACTGTCATTTACCACCAATGCTCTCCAAACACACCTGCTGCTTTCTAACAGCAGGGAAAAAAACCCTGATGTTGCTTGCAGACTTTCATTGTAGAGGCTTTTTGAGTCTCGTGGCCAGCGGGCATGTCCTAACATGAGCACTTAGGCAGTTAGTGCACTTCAAACAAACGCTGCCTCATCGACTTCTACTACTCTCATCGTATTGTTAGAGTCATTCGCACCTATTCAAGGTAAAAGGGTTGCTTTTGGTAGTACAAAAGACTGATTATTTTAAAGGGGAAAAAGCAAGGGTGGCTTTGGCTTTGTAGATCAAGAAATCTATTCATGCTTTTGTGAATTTTCAAATGTGTAATTACTGTTTTTGCGATAGGCCTTTAGTAGCCTGAAACGGATGATTGGCGATAAAAAGATCACATACAACATCAAAGAGTTAACTGAACTTGATAAATGATCTCTTTTTTATAGCAGACTGAAACAAGAAGGCTAGAGGCTAGATCAGATTCACAGCATGCAGGTGTTGAAAAAAAAATTCAGCAAAATCAGCTATTCTGTAAAAAAAATATGTTGGGAAATTTATTACAGGGTGGTGTGAAACAAATTGATAAAAAGCAAGAACTGTTTCTTACATTTGTGGACATCTCCCCAACATTACATAGGTTATTAAAATAATTATATTGATGAATACTAATCTACACTATTTTAATATTGTAATGTCATGTGACCAAGTGAGATTTTTTTTTTTTAGATTAGAATTACTTGCCACTGACATGAGAGACTATTTCTTCCAGGTCTCTTCTAACTTATTAAACGTTAAACATTTTTTCCTTTTACCTCAAGAAGAAAAAAATTGTGTTTATACCTCCAGTTTTTTAAAATCTTCATTTCGAACTCCCTGGACTTCCTGTAGTTCATCTAAATCAGGTACATATTAGGTAGTTAAACTAAAAATATAAAAAAAAAACTTAAACTAAGAATATTTAAAAAAATACTATGCAGTACATACTTAATGTAGCATGTGGATGAAACTGCTTTAGTGAGATCACTATAACATTGAAACTATGTTTCTGTTTAAATAAGAGGCCCAAACATGTTGCTTCATAAAGACACTGTGTTATAGTTGGCGCAAAAAGGAACTTTAGAGTACTTATAGTACTACTGTAGGGAATGCTTTAATAATAAACTAATTAAAATCCTGCATCTTATTTTATTGATTAAAGCATATATTATCCTTTATTTGGTAACTATTTAAAAAGCAAGAAAACCTCTGATTGTAAAAATAGTAAATATACATTTAACAGAAAGCACCATCATATCACAAATTGATATAAAGTGCACATATTTTATTAACCTGTAGATTATATGGTACGTATTAACAGGCCTTGTAAGGAAACTGGTAATAATCTATTAGAATAAGCACACTGATATTGACCTATTGTAATCCATGACTTGTGTTGTAAGAATTTGACTGTGCAGTGGTACCATTGTGCAGCTACGACTCAGTCAGCTTTCTGTGTGTCTCCAAGGCAGAACAGAGTCACAGCTGGTGGGTGAGTCAACCCTGGATGAACAAATGTTCCGCTCCGCTTTGCAAACCCTACACACCCCTGCATGCACACATGCACACCCCCAAATCAACAGCTGTTGAGTAGTAAGCTGTGACCTGCTTTTCTTACATTTTTTTAATTGCATCACTTATTTAGTTATTCATCTTCTATAACTGCGTATTCCCTAAATCAGGGTCACGGGGGTCTGCTGGAGCCTATCCTAGTGCACACAGGGGAGGGAGTCATGGGTACACCCTAGACCTGGGAAGGTCTAATTGCTCAGTTGTAAGTCACTTTGGATAAAGGCGTCTGCCAAATGCTGTAAATTTAATGTAATGTCTAGACAAGTCACCAGTCCATAGCAGGGCCACACAAACCAAAAAAAAGAACACACTCACTCCTATGGGAAATTTTAAATTACCAACTGACCTAATGTACATGTTTTTAGAGAGGAAACCAGAGTTGCTGAAGTAAGCCCACACAAGTGTGGAAAGATCTTGCAAACTCCGCACAGAAAGACTCCTTTCCTTCTTGCTGTGAGGCAACCGTGCTAACCACTAAGCCACTGCACCGCACTGAATCAAACATTAAAAATTATTCCATTTCATTAGAAAATGCATTGATGAATTTCATAAGATGTAGCTTATCAATTGCTTTACAACAGTCTTGGCAAAAGAATTTTTGCAGATGTTTTCCTTACTGTTACTGTATAAACAAATATGCAAATACTGTCACTATCATTCTAGCCATGCAGATCAAAATCAAAAAGAATAATATTAGCTGATTTACAGTTTTCTTTCTAGTCTAAATTAAACTCTTTGACCTTTAAACTGGATACTTAATCTAGGAATTTAATTTGTGCATCTGATCAAACTGTTCAAATATTTGATTAATTATTGATGATATTTTAGCTAATTATGAGCAAAAATATATGATACATATATAGTTATTAATAGTTTGTTGTAAATGTTTATTAACCAGCCAAACAGGCTCCTCCAATTAAATAATAAATTGTGTTAATAGTAAGAAGAAATACACTTTTGTATGTCGCTTACATTTTATATGTAAATAAAATAGCTTCGCTTCACAGACCATCACAGTTTAAATCTGCGACTGAAAGTTTGCAGATAAGGCAAAATCAAATAAAATGTTAGATTTATGTAAATCATGCAATTGCATGAGAGTGCATTATAATGTCTTGTTTCGACAGTTAATAATGCTGTGGGTGTGTATCTGGAGGCAGCAGGACGTAGAGAGGACAGTGACACATCTTCAGAAATGTTTAGGTGTGGTGAACAGATGAATGACTACTAACAAAAGCTACGTGACCACAAAAAAAACAAGGTAATGATCATAATCTGTCAAAGCTTCGACTAGTTTGATAGAAATAACTCAGGGCTAAAAAAACTTACAGAAAACGTTGCACAAAAAAATATTTGCATGCATTTGCATAGGTTTGCATGGCTTTAGCCAGATGGTCTCTAGCACCACCCTGGCTTTTGTTTCTGTCTGTTATGCACCAACGTGGTTCCCGCCCAGTCTGAGTCTCAACTTTGAGCAGAGGCAGTTACTGTCTTGGTTTCTGCATTCGAGAACTGTGGCACAACCGGCTCTGTCTTTAGAATGAGAGAGAGAAAAAAGAGAAGAGAGAGAAAGGTTGTTACTGGATTTAAAGATAGAAGCAATCTATGGCATCCCTTAACCCAGAGTCTATGTCTAGAGTCTATGTGCACACACAAAGAGAGAGAGTGAGTGAAAGAGAAACAAGAAAAAAAAGAAGAAAGTGAGAAAGTTCATCAGTCAGCATTGACTCACAGGGAAAAACCCAGACATGTGTGGCAAGACAGCCAAAAGGGAAAAAGACTTTTTACACAGGGTAAACAGGTCTCAGACCTCCCTCATTAAAAATGTTTGTTTGTCTGTGTTTTTTTTCTCTGTCCGACCATCTCAGACGGATTGCTCATGCTTTCTAGACAATGTGACATTCCTTTCTGTAAACAGTTCAGTGAGTAGGTTCTGGGCTTCTCCCTAAATTTCCTTTCTGTTAGTGTATAAACATGTAGCTCTTAGGAAAAAAAGGCCCCAGCGAAAACACGATTCTATTTTAGGAGGGCGATTTTTAGTACTGTAGCAACTTATGAGCCATATTTAATGAGCTTTGATGCTTGCATGAAAGCAACAGCTGGAAAACAGTCTGGCAAAGAACATTAAATCACATTAGTCGACATCAGGAGAGTTTCATATGGAGTGTCATCCTTTTGCACAGACATGAGGTTTTTGTGATCTTATGTAATTCTCGACTGAGTCATGTGCTTAATTATAGGTAACTGCTTCCTGCATCAGTACCTGCAACCTGTTTAAAGCTTACGCGAACATTATCACTCAGAATAGACAGACGGTACAGGTATGGTGTGACACATTATGATGCAAATATACGCCCAAACACATGTTAATACTGACCAAATATTAACCCCTTTTCCAAGCTGTTAAAATAACGCAGTGAGTCATGTAAACCAGAGTTTTATTAAAGCGCAACATTTGACTCAACAAAATTCCAGCACATCTTGCAAACAGGGTTTAGAAAAAAACAGAAAATAAGCTTTATTATTCAGAAAGCTATATTTACTGAAAAACAAGAAACATGAATTGCTGTTTACTATGACAACTTTTGTGGGTGGTGCGGTGGCCTAGAGGTTAGCACAGTCACCTTACAACAAGGAGGCTCTGGGTTCGAATCCCGGCCACAGGATCTTTCTGTACGGAGTTTGCATGTTCTTCCCGCTCTTGTGTGGGTTTCCTCCGGGTACTCCGGTTTCCTCCCACAGTCCCAAAACATGTGCATT
>JAOTQW010000004.1:11133159-11143613 GCA_026260075.1 Sisor rabdophorus
AGGGCGGAAGGCAGGGGGGTACACCCTGGACAGGTCGCCAATCCATCGCAGGGCCCAAACTCATAGTCATTCATTAAAATAATATTGTATTGTTTCCTTTTCATTAAAATATATACATTACAAAATATATAAAAAATGAAAGAAAAAATTATCTGTTGTTTGATGAACTATTGGTGGCCCTTGTTGCCATGAGGGTCCTAAGCAGCCACTTAGTTCGCCAATGACTTGTACCGACTCTTAACCCCACTCAACCCGAACACACTTCTGGAAAATCAAAATCTGGAATGAGAGGTCAACAAACTAAAAATCCTATTAAGATGTGATGCTCATGTCCCGTTTGGCTGTATTGTCACCAGGGTGCAAAAATATTTTATTAGATAAAGGTGGAAATTAGGACTAAACCTACATGTTTATATATTAAATTCTAAAAAAAAAATATCTGCCTGATATATTATTGACATATTTACACATATCAGATGATTCATGGCCTGCAAAAGCCACATTAACATGAGCAGCGTAAGCTTCTCACATGACTTATATCGCTATTTTAGTCATGTGATCCAAACAATAAGCCAGTTTGCAGGATGAGCTCATGTTGACGTTGCTGTTATAAGGCTCTGCTATTTTTCTCCTTGTCCACATCTGCATCAATCGTTTGAATGACTAAGAATTTAGCTTTAGAGGGTTGCATTGTTTTACAAAGCCGACCATTTAACATCCAATCCCATGGCTGTTTAAAAACCTACTGCTGGTCATCGAGAAAAGTCTCCTCGCAATTGGATCAAAGCCGCCAGCAAACGTGTAGCGATGCTTAAGGAGCGAAATGAAGAAGTTTAAGCCACATGAGAGCTGACCGTAAATAAAAAATGACAAAGACTATTTCTGATGTCTATTATGTGGTTGACCTTATTGAAAGATTAATAGCCTAAGAGCACAGCTATTTGTGGTAAATCTTTGCGAAGTCGAGCCAGGAAACACAAACACACGTATAGTATAAAGGGCAGAGAAAGCAAATTTAAGCTGGCTTAAAGAGGTAAATGTTTTTGGGGTTAATTTTGGGGGTGGGGTTGCAAAGTAATGAGGTGTGGGATAAAAAGTGGTATTGGAGAGTCTTTGAGTATGTCATTACAAACCTCCCTGAGCTTGATGCCCACATACGCCTACCATCCAGCTAAATAAAGTGCACTATGTATATACACAGTAAGCAAACCAGGGACGGTTTAAAGGAGAAGTCTTTTTCTGAAACTAAGGAGAAATATTGATCATTTTGATGGCTGGTGACTGTCTTTTTCCTCTTTATCTATCAAAACAGACATGATACCTAAAAACGTATTATATTACAGGTAATTCCTGTTTGTTTTTGCAACAGGAGAGTTGAATTAATTTCCTAAATATTTCTTTCTATAAGGTCTTTTGAAGAGAAACAAATACAGTACAAATCATGTTTAAGTTTTAAGTGTCTCCTTCTTGATTATACTTGTTTTTTTCTATATGAGAAAAATACAAAATATAAATTGCATATGTATTTGATTCAAACTAAACTTTTATTTATTGATCTTATATACTTGCTTATTTTCTAATAAGAAAATAATTCTTATTTTATGCTAAAGCCTATTCCAGCTCCCTAAAAGGGTTAAAGGCAGGACGGGTACACCCTGAGAAGATCGCAAGTCCATTACAGGGTTCCACTCGCACAATTCACAAACTGTGAATCGATTCTCATGCTTCTGCTGTAATATCAAGGAATTGCAAATTATAAACACTTGGGCTGTAGTTTTTACTATTTAGATACACTTCTTAGTGTACATAGTAAACAGAGCAGCACATTATAAAGCTAATCCACTAGTATTATTTAACAAAAAGAAATTACGTACTGTTAGCAATTTGTACACTGAAATTTTTGTGCCCGCAAATTCTTAAGAATCTGATGATACTTGTTAGAGGTTGTGTTAAGTCAGCTAGCCATACTAACCATTGCTTGTTTGAAATCTTCACACAGATATTACTTGGGATGAAATTTTATAATCCGGTCTAATAATAATCTATGACAATTACTTATGTAAGGCATAATTAAGTTTAAAGTCCTGCCTGTTAGAACAGTGAAACATAAAGAAATAGAATCACAAATTTATTTTGATTATAAGCTTTAGGATCCAGTGTTGTTATATAAGCTTAGAAAAAAAATCACCAAAACAATATTTAGCTCATTTTCTTTCACAATTCTTAAAGCAAAATTTTAGTGAAAACAACCTCTTATGGCTAATTTAACTGATCTGGGAACTGCACTTATGCATATTCCTGGATTCTCTGCCTCTCTGTCTCGCTCTATCTCTTTCTCAGCATGCTGGTCATGTGATACCGGGCATTCAGCCAGCTCCCACACACTTCACACACAAATCAACCACAGCCTTCCCGAGGCTGTTTAGTGATCTGGGAAAGGAACACAGAAAAGAGCTGAGAGGCATGTCTTTTACACAAACAGACAAGGGAAGGGCTTCGAAATCCATGAGACGCTGTATGTTTTGCTCAGGGCTCTGAAGTTTAATTCTCCCACAGTCTACAGCTCACGTTCCCACATTTTGCAGCTTCGCCTCAGCAAATGCAGAAGGTGGTTTAGGAGGCCCATGGGTGGTGTGGTGAATAGATGGGAGTTTCAGCACTGGAGCTTGCAGATGCATGAAAAATTTGGATTTAAATATTTCTGATCACCTGACCACCAGATTTATATATATTTCCTCTTCAAAATTATGCTACAACTATAAAAGCACACAGTTGTCTAGAACAGTTTTGTATGTTGTAGCATTACATTACTTGTTCACTGAAACAAAGAGACTCAAACACTGTTTCAGCATGATAATGACCCTGCACACAAAACCCATGAGGTCTATTAAGACAGTCTATTAAGATAGAACTTAAAAAACATAAGTGTTCTGCACATAGCCCTAATCCTAACACTGCTGAACACCTTTGGGATAAACTGCAACACCAACTACATTCCAGACCTCCTTACCTAATGCTAGAGTCTAATCTTACTAATACTATGAACCCAAATTGCATATTCAACTAATTGAACAGTGGACCTCAGTCTAACAGCAAAATGTAGAGTAAATCTGAAATCTAAAAAAATAAATATTTTTAAAAACACATATGCATATAATTCACCAGTGACCACAAACTAGTGTATGTTCCAACAAAGGGATTGTAATTATGATCAATTATGTGGTTTCAAATGTTTTACATTTTTGGCAATATACCATAGGAAAAAGATCTGTGCGTATTTCACACAGTTGCTTGGTTACAGGATGCCATTTCACACATACTTCCTATCCCTTAAAATGAATGCATGTCAACTGTCTCTTTCCTGCCCTTCATTCTCTAAGAGCTTAGCATAGCTGACTGTATGCGTTTGTTTCCCTTTTTCAGCAAATGCTTTTGCACAAATTGATATCTAATGCAAAACCAAAAGCAATCAACCTAATAAGCTGCTTTAATATTTTTTTTATACAAAAACCTAATACATACATGTAGGGCTGCAACTAGTTTATATCTGCACCTATAATTAATTACATTTCAAGTTCTATGGAAATTTATGGCATGACCAGAAAACCATGACCAGAACAGCAACAACAAAAAATTAATACCTAGCAGTCTTTTTTCTAATTCTGCAGCAGGAATGTGGATGCCTCCCACCCCTTGTTGAACCATTAGGCCTGGCTGTGGGTGTGACAGCCGGCTCTCCCATGGAAAGAAGTTTGGGAACCAGTTCCTCTGGGAAAGGAGCAGGAGAGACAAGTCAAGCCGGCTCAGCAGAGAAAGCCGACTTTCACCTGCAGGCAGAAACTGCACATTCAAAGGAAAAGGAGAAAAAGCCCACACAAGTGAAGCTTTTATTTATTGAAATATAATAATAGTGAGATAAGATGAACACCTACAGGCATTAGCACGGAAATGAGCTATTCTTTTATAGAATGGAATGTAATTTGATCTGGTTATTTAGAGGATGTTGTCTGCATGCAATCAAAACACATTGTGCTCATATAATCTAAAGATTGTGCTCAAGGTATAATATCACTATAATACCTATTGTAGTTTAGAGGTGAAAACAGAACATGTAGAAAAATACAGCTGCATTGACTATTAAATTATTTCTGACCACAAACCTTTTAAGATAGTTCATATTTAGATGCTCAGTACATATTATTAATTTACTGCTAGTACTTTTGCTACTAATAAAACAGATCTCTGGGGTGGGGGTAGGCGGTGGGGGTAATTATTCTTATTTGTATAAAAAAACAAGTCACTCTGGTTGAGGATGTCTGACAAATGCCACAAATGTAATTGTACCTAGGTGCAGCAGAATGGCAAAACCGGTGGTTAGCATTTCCTTTTTGCCCTGTTGTTTACCCTAGCAACAAGCATTTATGGTTGCTGCAGCTCTGGATGTTTGCATTGTGGTTGTTTACTTTATTAAAGGTTAACCACTATCAAAGATCTGGCAAAGTGCAGAAAAAGGAAATAGAAAGAGGAAAATTATCTACATCCCCCAGATCCATCTCACGAGACAGCCATAACATCAAGTGCAAAAAAATGATGAGGTTTGTCATGTATGTATTTGTTACAACATAAATAACATAACAAGATAAATATCCTTTGATCGATAGCATGAAATGTTTTGCTGTTTTAATGAGAAAATTAACGCACATCACGACGCACATTATACCTAATAATACTATATCATGTGATTCACAGCAAATCTATATCTCAGCCGAATGCCAGATGTCCCGTCTTTCTTGCCAATTCAGGATCTTTGATACCTGTGAGTCTTATATTGAAAAAGGAATAGATGCAATACTCTTTAAATGAATGTTGTGTAAATCTTTGGAAAACACTTAACAGGTCACTTTAAAAAGTTATATATATATTGTTATGAAACTAGAGCAAGATTAAAGTATAATAACTGGGTCAAAAGAATGCTTAGAATTGGTTCTAACAACAAAACAATTCTGTTTTTAAAAAATTTGTTTTTTTATTCAGTTATAGAAATATTTTTATGTCTATGTTTGTACAGCTGCAGCTGTTCCAGGAAAAGATCAGATATTTTGGATGACCAATTTTTATATTCTTTTAAAGCTGACCCTTATCTGATTTGCATTTATACTATACCAATGTAGACATATTAACTGGAAAAGCAATAGACTATTTATTATCATGTAAAATAATTATTAACTTAGTTTCTTATCATGTTTTTTTGTTTTTACTTTTGTAAATGTACTTATTGTTTACTTCCTTCTTTATGTAACTATCTTCGGTGCTTAATAAAACTAATGAAAAAGGCCAGTAAACAATTTTAGGTTACAAGAACTGTTTCTGAATATGCATTCAACCCTTAACATGCTTTCATTCTGAACCACTAATGTTAAGGGTGCAGCCCCTAATTTGCTTAAGTGGAGTGTTTGTGTTTACTGGGAAAAGTTACACAAATCATTTCCCTGAGGAATGACTATTGGGGAATCCAGCCCGCAAAACCTATCCCTGAGGCATCTATTTACATGTGAGTATATGCACACCTGCACACATTCATTTCACAGGGGAAAAGTAAAAAAAACACACACACAGTCTCACCTACGACTCTTACACTTTGACAATGGCTGTGTTATTTACTGTGCTACTGAAAATGCTGATCCCACCACAAATGCAGTCAGTGTGTTTTACATTTGCTTAGATTTTCCTTGCATTAGCTAACCACAGATAAGTATCTTCTGTGTCTTGCTGTGTGTTTAAAATCCACAGAGCCTTTATCTTTTAGAATTTATCTGCTGGCTTCCTGTGCATGTCCAAAAGTCACGTCCAAGATTTCGGGCACATTCTTAAGCAAAGAGGGCCATGCAAGCGGCATGGAGTGGCATGGAGTGAGAGTAGAAAATCAGGCCCAGGTCAGCTTATTCTCACTCTGCTATTCTTGCTCTGCAGGTGCAACACACCCAAACAGTGTTCTGTACTCTCTGTCTTGCTTCTTCTAACCAGTGTGAACCTGCAGAATCCTTTTGATGGTTTCGATTTTAGTGGTTGGAAAAGATTACATATCTTATGACGGTTACCTGAGAAATATAGTGTTCAAGTAAAGTGTTCAAACACTAATCACAAAAAATAGATCACCGGTTGCAGCTGATTGGGAAACTACACATGTATCATACACTTTAATAAGGAAGATCTTAGACTGTTTCCAGAAGCAAGATAGTTATTGCAATTTCAACAAATATATTTTTCTGGTAGTCTCACGTTGATGTTTCAGTAAATGGAATGCACAGAAACTGAGTTCATTGCAATTAATTAATTCAGGTATCCTTACAAACAGATTCATAGAAAACAGCTCCTCTGTTCTAATAATTTATATTACTGAGGATGTTACAAAAGCAAGCAGGGCACAAGAGAGAGCAGGAGACAGTGTGTGAGAGAGAGAGAGAGAGAGAGAGATAAAGAGAAAGAGAGAAAGAGAAAGATAGTCTAAGCTGTGTGTAAGAAGAGAGACAAAAAAGCACATGATGATAGCAGTGACAGAGCACATGCTCCATTCTGCATGACCATATTAGGCCACAGGAGGAGCTTGAGTAAGAACCAGGAAGTGGTGGGTCACTTGAGATATCACATGACTTCCAGTACAATTCGAAAAGCTCTTTCTTACTAAGCCCCCCCCCCCCTGCTCTGTGGCTTCTACTCTTGCATGTGCTTGCCTACAAACATACACACACGCACACACACACACACACACACACACATTGTTCCACCTCTGTGTCATCAGAACAATCTATTGATTAGTTAAAGAGTTGAAGAAGGCAAAACGGCTTCCAAAGCAGATGCAATTAGATCGCTAATATACAAGGCTATCTGGTTACTGGCAGTGCAAACTGCAGTATTAAGCAATGTAATACAATAACGTAGAAGCGTGTAACTCCTCGAAATACCAGTAAATGACATAACATGCAGGTTGACCATCAGTGAGAGCACGAGGACTGCAGGAATGCATTAAGGTTAGCCCTTAAAAGCAGAAGACCAGCAGTACTAAAATATAAATTCAATAAGGGTGACTACAATAAATACAATTATAATTAATGTGAATGTTTGTTTAACATTAATGTTATTTACGTTTAACAGTTAAAACCTACTGCATATTAAATGTTGTTTTTTTCTAATGATTTCAAGGACACAAGTCCCATGTAAAATATTTGACTCGGCCGATTATTAATTTTGATTCAAGGTGACATTTGACTCAATATCCAGCATTCATGACTTCTGCCCAATGTATTGAAAATACAATAAATGATCAAAAACAAAACTACCAACAGTTACATTTATTCATTCATTCATCTTCTGTACCCGCTTATTCCCGAACTTTCCGGGGTCATGGGGGTCTGCTGGAGCCTTAACCAGTCAGACAATTAATCCACTTGCACTAGACAATGACCTTTACATTATTAACATGGACTCCAATCCAGAGCGACTTACAATTATCCCATTTAAAGAATCAAGAAGTTAAGGGTTATGAACATTATTCAGTGGTGGCAGCTTGATGATCCTAACATTTGAACTCATGACTGTCCAAACCTTGACTTTTTGTTCTTTATATGTTGCTCAGAATAAATGTCAAAATACATTACCCAAGATACCCATGTCAAATTAGTCTCTACATCCAATCAGAAACAAGAAAAATAAAATAAAATTTTGTAGTCAAAATTCTGTACCTGGGCACCACAGTTCAATTCCTCGACAGGGCCCTTTTTGTGTGGACTTTGCATGTTTTCCCTGGGTTTACTTCAGGTACTCCGACTACCTCTCACAGTCCAAAAAAAAATTTTATAGGACTGAGTGTGAATATGTGTGTGGACCTGTGATAATTCGTACAACATTCCAGGGTGTACCCTTCATCCTTTCCCTCTTTCAGATGGTTTGGATAGGCTCTAGCAGACCCTCTGTGAACCCAAATTAGGTAATAAGAAGGTAAAGAAGATAAATGAACAAACAAATATATTATATCAATATAATAAAATTCAACACCAGTTGGTCTACTGGAGTCTCCAGTATTATTGTGCAAGTTGCAGTATGGGATATGAAAGCAATTAAACCTGTGCTGCTTTTGGACAGAATGATATTTTACTTGCACCTTATAAATCATTCATTTTTTCTTCTTTGTGACCTTGTATGTTTTATTGTATGAACAAATTATAAATTTCACAATGCTTATTCCATCTATAATTAAAACACAGCCAAACTGTGTCTCTGTGCAAATAATAGTAATTTAGCTTTATTAATAGGTTTATATCATAGGTTTATATCATAGATTTGGTTGTGAATGAAAGGTTGAATTGACTGCTTGGGTGTGAATAAATGTGCATGTGTAAATGCAAAAATCATTATTTACAATATTCTGAATGCAATTGTATGGGAACCTATAAAAGGCTATTTTTTATGTTCTGCAAATTTTAAGAGCTAAGTTGATAAAAGGGGTCAGTAAATTAAGTGTCAAGGCAGTCTGTGACGCAAAGCACACCGACCTCGGTCACAAGGCCAGAGCAAAACGCTCAACAAGCTGTTCTCCAGAGCACATATCAAAGTCATTGTGTCCTGGATTAACTAAAGTCACAACAGCTATAACAGAGGTTAAACGATACTTTTATTGGACTTTTCTGATGTGTTTATTATGGTATGTGCAACTGATAGATCAGTGTGAGAAAACTACAGTGTGATATGTGTGTGGGTGCAAAAATGTCAACAGTGCTGACATTTTTTTTATTTTTGCAATGGCAAATACAAGAGTCGAGCCTCTTAACCAGTAATCCCTCTCCTTTAACTCAACCAAGAACCAGCAGTAAGGTCAGTGGTGTTGCACCCTACAGTAATCACCCACTCGCAGCGTCACTGTAACCGCAGCAGAGCTCTCCTTTACGACTGTTTCACTCTCGCTTAATTTCAGCCGCCCACTCACCCTCAGCGTAGAAAGCGTAAACGTCAGTGTCACTAAGACTTCCCCATAACACCCCTCCCTACCACCTTTGATGGTTTGTTCCACTTTGATCTATAACATGCATCTCGGCTACTGCCTTTCGAATAGGGGGAAAAAAATGATAACCACAGCCACAAGCTCCTGGTCACTTCTCCAGAGGCCTCACAGGTGTTGGGTAAAAAAATGCAATTCTTTTACGTAATTTTATTGCATGCAGCTGCGCAGATCTACATAAACCCTGATTACTCTGTTCAAAATAGATACTAAATAGATGCACTATATAGATAAAAGTATGTATATGAGTGTTTTTATACATCCACTTTTACTCCGATAATAACATTCTCACTTATGGATGTTTTACACTAAATTTCTAGGTACTAACGGATGCATGTTGTGAAAATATTTTTACAAAATGTTCTTTTGGGAACATGATTTAAAAAATATTTCACCAACATGAAAATATTCAGTTTGGTTAAATTGGTGAAACATTATTTTTTTGGTGTTTAAAAATGTTAACATTAATCATTAGGAGGTTCCAAAACCTTTTTTTCTGAATATTTTCTCTCAAAATCAATTTAATTCATCTATTCATTCATCTTCTATACCTGCTTATAACTCGGGGTCTGCTGGAGCCTATCCCAGTACACATAGGGCAAAAGGCAGGAGTACACCCTGGACAGGTCTCCAGTCCATCCCAGGGCCACACATAGACAAACCAATAAGTTACCAGTTAACCTAACAAACATGTTTTGGACTGTGGAAGAAAACCAGAGAACCAAGAGCAAAACCACACAAATAATAATAGTGGCAATAAATAACGGCAGAGGTAACAGCATAGTTTAAAAATATTAATTACAAAAATAGACTATTAATAGAATTATTAGAATAAAATCTTTTCATAATCATTTAGACAACTTTTAAAAAGCATAAGCTTAAATTTTGGGAATACTTAATATTAGATGAAACAGTATTAGGGAAGTGTGGAAAGTGGAAGATGTTCCTGCTACTTGAAAGAGCCGGGTTCAATTTCCAGCACCACCAATTACCACTGCTAGGCCCCTAAACAAGACCCATAAACCCCAATTGCTCAGTTGTATGATAGAGATTAATGTTGCTCTGTTAAGGGCATCTGTCCAATGCTGTAGATGTAAAAGTATTAGTGCCATCAGAGACTGATGTTAAGTGAGCAGGTCTGGGGTGCACAAGGACATGTTATGCTGGAAGAATGTTTGGGTGTCTTAGTTCTAGTAAAGAAATGTAGTGTTACAACATACAAATGCTTTAACTTTGAGGAAACAGTTTGCGTTAAGATCATGCATTTGTTGATGTCTGGCCTAAAAAAGCAGAAGACACTGGTCTGCTATTTCAGCATCAGAAAACTCCTAGTAATTATTAGGTGGCGCGGTGGCGAAGTGGTTAGCACCGTCGCCTCACAACAAGAAGGTCCTGGGTTTGA
>JAOTQW010000004.1:11228843-11240187 GCA_026260075.1 Sisor rabdophorus
CAGTTGTAAGTTGCTCTGGATAAGGGCGTCTGCCAAATGCTGTAAATGTAAATGTAATTATGTAGTTTGACAGGTTCTACTAAAGATCACGAAAGATGGTACTGATATATTGGATGCTGGATGACTTCAGCAGAGTTTTGCATCGTAACATGAAGCGAATCTTTTCACATCCATTTAATCACGTAGGTGATATTGTCTGAATTTATTTCGATTAATTAACAAAGCAAAGCATGAAAAAGACAGGATTTAATTAGCAATCATTCGAGTAATAAATGTCATAGCAATGCACCTTAATTTATTAGCCAACAAGCAGGTTAGTCACATCAAAGTCACAAGATACGTTTCCAACTAACTTTATTCACAACTCCTTTGTCATTTCAAAATCTGCCCGTAGAGAGAGCGTTAAACTTTTTGGTAAATTAAGGCTATTTCTTTTTTGTTTAAATTTTTTTAATTTCATTTACTTGGTGTTTTTGATGCAATAATTCAAAATGTGCATTAACTTCAGGGTTATGGAAACATTGCGTTTGTAAGAAATGTTTTTTTTAAAAGTTCGTTTTTATACATAATTTAATGTTAAACTTTGGCACATTTAAACACATTTCTTGTCTTTTCATAGTGTTTAAGCAGTAACTTACAGGACAAAGCAAATGGTCTTAAACCTTATAAACCAAACAAATTTGGTCAAAATCCATAAATTGTCTGTTTGTTCTGTGGTGGCTTCAGTTGATTAAGACTGTAAAGGCTGTTGTTGGTGACAAAAACTGATCCTGCACTCTGACCTTAGCTTTCAAAGTTGGGATATGCAAAAGAAAAAACATGTAATGTGTTGCAGTAATAAAGACTTCTTTCTTTTTAAGTCAAGACTAACACAGTGCTAACTTTTATTTACTGTAGGTGTAGGGAAGAGAATTTTTTAAAGCTGTATGATGCACAATGGACAATTCTGAATTGATTAACAAAAATAGCTTTTTTCTGTTTGGAAATATTAATTGGTAAACTAATGCTCCAAATGGTCCAAATGGTGAAACTGAATTTAATAATTTGTTTGCTGTAACAGGCAAATGTATAATTTCCTGTTGATAGTTTGTAACTTTGTTGTTGACTTTCTGAATCACTCTCAGTTGTTTTTAATATTCAAAGAAATTGAAAGTAAATTTATTACAGGTCATTACAGATACAAAAGCTTTTATAGTTAAACAGAAAATAAAAAGAAAATCTGTATTCAGATAAAAGATGCATCAATAATAATTTTAGAATCACATTACAGGCCTTGAATTTAGAATCAAATGAGGTGCAGAGAAATTCCCACCCTTAATTTACTCTACATGATCTATATACTATTAACTAATATACTATATAAGTATTGTAAATTATACGGCACAAAAAAAACGAGTAATAAAGCTTAGATTTTTGCTGCTGTAACAAGATTAAAACAAAATCTATTGCAGAATCTTTGATCTTGTTTTACATACCTTATTTCAAAACTTACTTAAGTTTATTGGTGTATCGAACAGATGTAGATAAACTGCTGACGGCTGAAAGATAATGTATTGTTTTTACAATGTTGTCATTTTAAAAAAGGGTTTTACATTTGTTTTTTTTTGCGATTTTTTTTTTTCCTTACACTTTCCAACTATGTTATTTTAAAATTTACTTTTAGCTCAAATACAATTTTAATTTAGCCTGGTAAATGCATTATTTGGAAGGTAAAACTTCCTTAAATGAAATCTTCTGTATGATTCTAGAGTGATTTAAGGGTGTTTTATAGTGCGATTTCTGTGCGAAACAACTTAAAATTTGTGCATCTTGTTAGCGAAAATCTTTGTTACATTATACAGCCTATAAGGCTATTATTGTTATGTGTTTTTGAATTTTCCTGTAAGTTGTATGAAATGTGCGAGAGTCACACTTCACAAGTTTTCAGCATATTTATTAGTCTGTCTCTGCTATTTTTCCTTAAAGACTATAATAATACATTTGCTATAAAAAAACCCCAAACAACCCCATGCTTCGCGGCAAAGGGTAGCCCAGTAGGAAGGCAGAGGTCAACAGACTTCCTTTAGGTTTCAAGTATACTATGTAAATGACCTTGCTGCGTATACTCTACAACACAATAAAATGTGTTTTTTGCATGTCCCATCTTAGAAAGTTGGGAACAGAGCACTGGGTCAGCTATGATACAGCGTCCCTGGAGCAGTAAGGGTTAAGCCTAAGGAAAAGAAAAATTAAACATTGAGAGGAACCAGACTACCCATGTGGTTAACACCTGAGGCCTTTTACATTACTAAATGCTCAGTTGGACAATTGAAATAAATGTCTTAATGTTCCTTGGAATGAAGATGCCTACCAAATGCTATAACTGTGTGTAGCATTTATAACAGTATAATATAAAATTGACACTGTTGCAGATGCCAAAACACTGTATTACATTTCACCAGTTTAGTTGTTGCTGGATATAAAAATCCACTAGTTGTTCAGATTTTACATTACTGACTGTCAAGAAGCTCCTGGTTTCGAAAGGAGTCTTTTTGTGCAAGGATCTTCTCCATGCGTTTGCGTGGGTTTATCTTGGTACTTCGGTTTTCTCCCACAATCCAAAAACGTGTACATTAGGATAAATGATGATTCTAAATTGCCCATAGGAGAGTGTGTGTGGTTATTTATTCATGTGTGGCCCTGCAATGCACTGGGACCTATCCAGGGTGTATCCCTGCCTTTCGCTCTATGTGCGCTGGGATAGGCTCCAGCAGACCCTCTGTAAAACTGAGTTAGGGTATAAAAGAAAATTAAAGATAAAAGAATAACTGTTAACTGTTATTCAGCAAAACTTTATTATTATCTCTATTTTAACAGTCCCTTAACACATTATGCAATGTTGTTGGCTGTATGGCAATGTTGTTGGCTGTTTGTGACTTTCAAGGGATTTCTTTGTAAATGTTTGTTATGGCTGTTCAAAAAGGTAAGTTACAATGATGTGTTGCTGAAGCACAAGGCTGTCATATTGGTGGTAGGATGTCACTGTAAATGAAATGTATGTGAAAGTCTAAAAGCGTCTAAAAGGTATAAAAAGAGTAATTTTCAATCTGTTTCCTACAACTTAAGTAATGTTTTTTTTAAACAGTGTCGGGTGTCAAACTATCTCCTAATAAAAACACATTTGGGAATAAGTCAGTATGGATTGATTTTTATCACCTGATTTTAATAATTTTTGTTTAATATTTAGTTTCATGAATTCATTCAATGTTTTTATTTACAGCAATAGCTGAAAGAGATTACAATGTAATGTTAAATAATTACAACCCGTATTCCTGGAAACGTTGGGTCATTTTTAAAATTTCAATAAAATTAAAAATAAAGACACTTAAATCACATGAGCCACTATTTTATTCACGTTACATAAGAGATGACATACATGTTTAAACTAAGGATTTTCAAACAGCAGTCTTGGTGGGAATTGAATACTTAATCTTCCGGGATAAAATTCCGGCACCTTAACCCCCAAATTTTATGCTCAGTGCTGAAGGGATTTTATAGTATTGAGCAATTTCTTTTTCTAGCCGAATAAAAATTTCAATCAATAAAAAATTTATTCAAATTTGATGCCTGCCACAGGTCTCTAAATAGTTTGGATCAGGCACGTTTACCATGATATATATATATTTAAAACTTCAAATTGTATTTTTTCAACACAATTTTAAGTTTTAAAAAAATGTCTCAACTTTTCTGGAATTATGGAAAATAATCAGTTATGTGTAGTAGAGCCTATTGTTCTTTTCTCATTTTAATTTTGTATTAATTACAACAACAAAAAGGTCACCGGGGTGCAAAGATGGTGCCACTACCATGGTGCCAGCTCACTTATTAAATTCTACATTGTTTTTTAGACTTGATTTGAGGATTATTATATTTTGCAGCTGGACCCCTAAGCACAGAATGTAAACACACTGTACAGTTATAAGTTATCTGTGTTGTGGCATTTGACACCTACTGACATGTGTGGCACGGCAGGTGATAGATTACAATCACTGAGCTCTAATCCTCTTAGCCAAAGTAAGAAGTCTGTGCTCTTTCAGCTAGATAAAGCCATGTTTGTCTAATCCTGTAGTAGAGAAGTTTCTTTTTTACGCTACAGCATGGAAGAGTTTCTGATCCCTGCTTTCTCTCAGCACAACTACTTTACTCCCATCGGCTCAAGGAAAAGCAGACTGGACACTGTAAAAAACTTTTTGCACTCTGCCTTTACTGTTTACATAAGAGACTTTGTGAAGCAAAATGGCCTGCTGACTCTGTCTATGTTCGGAGTGTTTACGGGATGCGTCCTTGGCTTCATGCTTAGGGGAAGCGAACTTTCTATGCAGGTACGGCCAGAAATAATTCTTAAATTTACATTTATGGCATTTTGCAGCTGCTCTTACAAAAAGCAAAAGTTGATACCATTTATCAAGTTTGTATAACTGAGCAATTGGGGGTTAAGAGCCCTGCTCGGGGCCCCAACACAGGCGCCACTTGGTGGTGCTTGGAATCAATCAGTTGGCATTCCAACACCTTAAGCACTAAGCCACAAACTCACCCTTCTAAGCTTTGTAACAAATAGGATGACCAGTAAGTGTTATTATTAATCCTTGATGCTGAATGAAATTTATAGTTTTAAGCCTTTTCTCTTTCTACTTAAGAAACAACTAATTATTATATTCTGTGTGAAAAATAAAAGCATCTTTTGTATAATATATGAAATCCTTTAAACTTCAGACTTTAGAAAGATACAAAAATAAAATAAAAAAATAACATCTTGAAAAAGCACTGACAATGGATATCATTATTATTATTATTATTATTATTATACATTGCCTTGAAAAAGTATTCATCCCCCTTGAACCTTTTTATTCTTTCTCACCTTATAGCCACAAACTTAATTGTATTTTATTGAGATTGTTATTGGCGAACACAAAGTAACACATAATGGTGAAGTGGAACAATAAAGTAAGCAAAAGTGTGGCATGCATTTGTATTTAGCCCCCTGTATTCTGTTACCCCTAAATAAAATTAATTGCTTTAATAAGTCACCTAATTAGTTAACAAAGTCCACCTGTGTGTTATTTGGTCTCAGTCTAAAGACATCTGTTCTGTGGCCTCAATAGTTTGTTAGAGACACTAGTAACCACTAAACAACCGGCATCTTCAAGACCAAGTAACTAAAAAGACAGGTCAGTGCCAAAAGTTTAAAGCATCATGAATACAAACCTCTATGCGTGGTGGAAAAGAAACACTTTTCAACGTATCATCCCAAATGTAAAACTTGGTGTTGATGGCAGAATCATGCTACTGGGATGCTTTTCTACAGCAGGGACAGAGAAGCTGGTCAGAGTTGATAAATTAAGCTAAATACAGGGCAAACATGGTAGAAAACCTCTTGGAGGCTGCAAAAGGCTTGAGACTGGGAAGAAGATTTACTTTCCAGCAGAACAATGACCTTAAACATACATCCAGAGCTATAATGGAATAGAATAATTGTTCAATAACATCTGTTTGCACTGCAATATTAAGTTGTATATATTATATTTTAATGTATTCATCTTTCAAGTAAATTTTATAAATTGTGTAATATTTTCTTTTGAGAGCTGCCACAAATTTTCTTGTATCTTTTTTTATTTATTTATCTTCTACACCCGCTTATTCCCAAACTTGGGGTCACAGGGTTCTGCTGGAGCCTATCCCAGCGCACATAGGGTGAGAGGCAGGGGGTACACCCTGGACAGGTCACCAATCCAACGCAGGGTCACATACAGACAACATCACACTCGCATTCACACCTATGTGCAATTTAGAGTCACTAATTAACCTAATGCCCATGTTTTTGGACTGTGGGTGGAAACCGGAGTACCCAATGTAAACCCTCTCAAGCGCTTGGAAAACTCCACACAGAAAGACCACAAGCCCGGGATTCGTACCCAGGACATTTTTGTTGTTGGGCAACCGTGCTAACCAGTAGACCACTGTGGCGCCCTCTTGTATCATTACACTGACTTTATTTTTATTTCTATAAATGTTAAAGAAACATCACCAGTTACATAAACATTTATCACCAGCTAAATGCAAAACAGTTGTTTATGTAACTAATCTATATGAGTCCTTTTACACTGTGTCTGTAACTTTATCTGTTAATAAAGTTTCACTCAGCACAATGGATTCTACTCAGCCGTCGTCATTACAGATGATTCTAAATTACCTATAGAAGTGAATGTGTGTGGTTGTCTGTATGTGGCCTGGTTTTTGAATAAGCAGATATAAAAGATGAATGAATGAATGAATAAATGAATTCTTATGTATTGTTTTTTTTCCAAGTTTTCTTTCTTTTTAACTTTTTGAACATTAAATACCCAAAAAAAACCAAAAACATCAACCTAATATAACAATCATTAGAAAATCATTCTCTTCTGACTAAAAAAAATCTTTTTTTAAGGCAAAAATCTATCTCTCTTTTCCTGGTGAGCTGCTGATGAGAATGCTAAAAATGCTCATTCTGCCCCTGATCACTTCAAGGTATAACAAAATAAACGCCATTTACTGTAATTAACATTTTACATGCATTTCAACCTGTGATTCTGCGTTCAGTTTAATGTCAGGTCTGTCATCAATGGAATCCAAGGCCTGCTGTCATATGGGTTTGCTTACTGTCACCTATTATCTGTGGACCACCTTCATTGCTGTGGTTGTTGGCATTGCACTGGTGGTGATCATCAAACCGGGCTTTGCAACAGACATGGAGAGCACCAGGCAGGGAGGAGGTCTGGTGATGACCTCGGCAGATGCTCTGCTCGACCTTGTCAGGTATTTATTTATTCATAAGAAACATTGAGAAATTCTAAAAAATATGATTTTTAAATCTGTATCTTGATTTGTTGTATCATATCAGAGCATCAGATCTTTACTTAGGGACAAACCAATATGAATAAATGGGCCATATGTAGTAGATTATAAATTGTATAAAAGTGATTATTCTTTAACAAAATCTTGTTTATAGCAGGAGATACAATACTGCACAATAAAATCTTAAAGATACAGTACAAACTTTATATTTACAATACCCTTTACTCTGGATAAGGTTGTCTGCTAAATGTAATGCAATGTAAATGTAGAATATATATAATTCCTATTTTGTAAGCAGCTTGTTAAAGTTTTAGCTTTTAAATGATCACTTATGAGTCACTGTCTCTTACGTATGTCTGTTGATTCATGACCTATGGGGCAGATTAAGTAAAAAATGGTAACCAGGTGGCTTATAGATCAGAAAATTTACAGACAACGCACCTACTGTCCTAGAGGAGAATCATAGAACACTAAGCTGTTCCTTATCTCATGGCATTATTCTGACTAGTACTGCCTGTGCCTTTTCTACAAGAAAAGCTGTAAGCTGTGTTCTTTTACCTCATTTTAAACTTTCAATTTCCTTTTTTTTTGTTACTTCAGAAACATGATTCCATCAAATCTTATCGAGGCCACATTTCAGCAGGTGAGTCAATTTGGACTATGCAATTGACTGAAATCAATGTGAACTAAACTAAAGATAGAAGAATACTTCCTAAAAAAGCTATTACTTTCTACTATTGTTAAAATGCCGGCCTCTTTATCTATTTGTGTTTTTTTAGTACAAGACAGATTTTATTCCAATCCTTCCTAAACAACAAGACAGCATCAAACCACATAACTCGGTTTATGTGATACCAGACGAAAATCATCCAAACGGTCACCAAGTGCAACTGGATCTCACAGTTTCCCCCGACATTCATTACAAGACGTATGCTGGAAGCAGTCACCAAATGAATGTCCTGGGTATCGTCATATTCTCAGCCACTATGGGTAAGACATTCAGAACAAAATTCCCTCATTGACAAAAGTGTCTAAGAGCAAAAGCAGTTGAAAAAATTTACTCTTGCATGATTTCAGGGATTCTGCTTGGCAAAATGGGTGAGCGTGGGGCACCTTTAGTCAATGTCTGCCAGTGCATCAATGAGTGTGTCATGAAGCTCATCAATGCAGCTGTGTGGTAAGAGAAGCAGAAAAATATAGCACATAGGAGAAATCAATTATATGTGCCAAAATTCCTGCTGCTACCTGGTTATGACTAACTAATATTGGCATTTAGATGTCTTCAGACCTGACAACAATTCCAGGATCCAGAGTCCTTGTGTTCTGTTTTGTTTTATCTGTTATATTACATCCCTTCTTGGTTGCTAGCATCACCTTTCCATGACATAATGTTTGTTGATTAGACGAACTTCACACATGCTTCAGACTAAAGCAATGAAGGAGCGTTCCCTTTGGAATTTTTTGAGTCTCAGTCCTTTATTGAATAATGGACATAATCTGGAGATTTCTCGCCTAGTTCAAGGATGTGCATCCATTGATTCATCTTCTGTACCTGCTTATTCCCTAACTGTGGCTCACAGGGGTCTGCTGTAGCCTATCCCAGCACACATAGGGTGAGATGCAAGGGTACACCCTGGATAGGTCGCCAGTTCATCACAGGGCCACACATAGACACACACTCGCACTCACTTGTATAGGCAATGTAGAATCACCAATTAACCTAATGTACATGTTTTTGGACTGTGAGAGAAAAATAGAGGATCCAGAGTAAACCTACGCAAGCACAGGGAGAACATGCAAATTGGAATCAAACCTGGGACCTTCTTGTTGTGAGGTAACCACTATGCCACTTCTCCACCCTAAGGATGTTTTGTATGCTTTTGTACATCTCCAATTGCCTGTTATGCACCAATTGGTATGCAAGCCTGTGTGATTGTGCTCTTTAATGGTTTATTTATTGTGTCCTCTAGCATAGACTAGGTACCATTGTGAACCTTAAAATTAAGGTGGTAAATAACAGAAAAATGGATAAATGAGATTTAGTTCCCTAACTACTTATCAGGTCTCTTGCTCAAAACCTGTTCTTGGTTTACCTTGTTTTTTTAAGGTATTTTCCCTTTGGGATCATCTTTCTGGTGGCTGCAAAGATCCTGGATATGAGTGATCCCTCAATTCTGGGGAAGAAGCTGGGCTGGTATGCAGTGACCGTTCTGACAGGACTATTTGTTCATGGATTCCTTCTCCTTCCATTATTTTATTTTCTTTTAACACACAAAAACCCATTCACGTATATCAGAGGACTGCTGCAGGCTATGGTCATTGCTTTGGCCACATCCTCGAGGTCAGAAAAAATGGTTAATTATATTACAATTTATTAATAATCAATGTATTTTTAGATGGATTCACGATAACAATAATATATAAATAGAAACAGACAATTTCTATTTTAAGACTGTATTGTAATTAGAAACAAATAAGTAATTTAAACAGCTGTTTTTATCATCCTGATGTTTTATTATAAACAATTTGAAGATTTATTTTTAAAAATAACAATCATTTTATTCTTGCCAGTTCTGCCACGCTTCCTATTACAATGAAGTGCTTGCTGGAGAACTGTAATATAGAGAGACAGATTGCACGCTTTGTCTTGCCCGTGGGGGCCACCATTAACATGGACGGCACTGCTCTCTATGAAGCGGTGGCAGCCATCTTTATTGCTCAGGTCAATGAGTACGAACTGGATTTTGGACAGATGGTGACAATCAGGTAAACATACTAACACCTTATTTTATAGATTTCCGATGACGCAAAGAGAAACTTGAACCTACTTTTAAGGAGTTGGCTCATTTAATAAAGCATGCAGTATTTAACATTTCTACACAATATATATATATATATATTTCTGTACAATGTCTACAAAATAGCAGACAAGAAGAAGACTGTAAACCCATACACGAGGCAGATAAGGGCTACAAGACCAGCTTGTCACAGTTATTCGCAAATGGAAGAAACAAACAAATAATAACCGGTCCTTCAATGTCTATGGCTCTATGCAAAATACTGTGTTCCTATGTACCTATGTTCACATGTGCCTTTTTAATTAGACATACTTGTGCACCGTTTAGACTTTTCTGAGAACAGCTGGCAACTATCACCCATTTAATAAATAAATAAAATAAATGAAAGCCCTGTACAAGACGTTTTGCTGACTTTTTTTCTCTGAACTGGACAGCATAACAGCCACTGCTGCGAGCATCGGTGCTGCTGGTATTCCTCAGGCTGGCCTCGTAACCATGGTGATAGTGCTGACATCTGTAGGATTACCGCCAGATGACGTCACATTGATTGTAGCTATCGACTGGATTCTGCAAGTTACACCTAACTTTTAAATGCTTAATATTAAATTATTTAGCTGAGCTGGGATATATCCTAATATACTGGGTATATCCTAATAATGACTGAAAAAAACAATGACTGCACACTGAAATATCACTTTTTTCAGTTAACAATGTACAAAATAAATGGGAAACACATTTCATTTATTAATGATTAATTATAGCATTTATTATTATTATTATTGTTGTAATTACTAAGCATTTTTGTTTATTAATTATATAGCATAGCTATTATCTTGTTTTGATTTGGTATACAACAGAGTTGGTAAATATTTGACTTGTTTACTACAACAGCATAATTTTTTAAATCAATTAAAACATTTGTTTTAGCTTTTTGAAGCAACAATTCATATAGTTTACAATGACTTGCACAGCCGGCAGACATCAAACAAGCTTGATATAGGGCGGTTTTCTCTGAGGAGTTTAGAATTTATAGAAGGAGTCTTTAGTGTCAGTAAAAAAATCTAGAGGACAAAGATTTTAATTATTTTTGGTTTGTTAACAAAAAATAAGAAGAAATAACTGGGGTTTGAGTCTTAGCAACTCCAAGTTGTGACTTCTGGGCCCCTCAGCAAAGCTATTTGCCCCTATTTGTTTGGTTGTATAAAAGAGGTAAAAAAATATTACGTCATGCTGCCAAATGCTGTAAATGTAAGTGTGTGTGATTGTGACCTGCAATTTCCTAGCTTCCAGTTCACTGCCTTGCTGCACTTGCAATAGTCTCAGAGTAACCCTGTACAGGTTAAAATGCTAAAGTAAATGGATTGAAAGTTAGATAGATGAATAGATGCATAAATTGAAAGATGACTGGATGGTTGCATGAATGTTGCAATTCTTGGTTCCTTATGATAAATGGTGTTGCTAGAATGTACTCCATATCCACCAAAAGTCAGACTAGTATAAACCAGTTACTGAAAATTAATGTAATTGTTGATGATTTGCCTTTTGAAGAGAACTAAGCAGTTTGGTTAGTAGCTGTTACAGACAAAATTGCATTTTTATAGTAACAGTAGCTTCTGTAAGTTTTAAATAACAATATTCAATTATCAATAATAATTTTAATATAAGAAGAATCTTCT
>JAOTQW010000004.1:11386839-11403495 GCA_026260075.1 Sisor rabdophorus
AGTTCTCCTTATGTGCTTTTTTTTTCATTTCTTCCTGTGGAAGAAGAGATTCATGACTAAGCAGCAGTGGGCCAAAGGATGTGATTGGCTAACAGTGACTTTTTTTTTAATTCAGAAACTTAGACAGTAAATCTATCAGCCAATAGTATTCTGAGCACCTATATGATGATGGAAGGAGACACCAGAGCTTGGTGGTTAAGGTTCGATTTCAGCACCACGACCTGACACTGCTGGGCCCCTGAGTAAGGCTGAATTGGCTCAAAAATGTAAGATAAATATCAGTCCCTCTGAATACGAGCGTTTGCCAAACACCTTTAATAAAACGCACTCAATGGTTTTCCATTTTTACGAAGCAGAATTTTAAAGGTGATGAAACTTTTAGCATTACTGACCATTTAATTTAATCTCCGTTTGATCTCTGGGTCTGTTCTAAATACCATGCAGGATAAAGAGCAGTTCAGACTCAATCTGTCTGTCCTTGTCTGTCTGTGTTTAATTTTGATGAATTCTTATGAAATGTATACGCATGTTAAAAATAAAACCTGAACAGATAAACAAGAGAAGAAAACAAAACCATGATGAAACTGTAATGTTCTCTATCTCTTGCTCTCTCTGTGTCTGTTGTTTTCCCTTGATCTCTCTGACTGTCCTAAATAACTCTCTCGAAATCAATTTTGTTCAGTTTTCTTTTAACTGCTTCTCTCTTTTTTTTTTCTTTTTCCTTTTAATTGTTTTTGTCAGTCTCTCTCCCTTTCGCTGTTTCTCTCTCTATCGCTCTCTCTCTCTCTCTTTGTGTAATGATTTAAAGTATAAGCTGCTGAGTGAATCAGTGACTTTTGTGTGTGACAGTAATGAGGGTCAGTTAGATTTGCTCCACTGGAGAAGGTCATTTAGTTTATCACAACTCCTTCAACCAATAAAACCTCTATTAAATAATATGCAAATGAGTTGAATTATCATGGTCACATCAAATTACAAACGATATCATATGTCTGTTCTACAAACGCAGACTGATTAAGTCTAGCTTTCTTCACTAAATGTAAAATAATGTGATTTAAATGAATCTTCTTACACACCAACAATCCCTGCATGTCATCCATTGTATACTTTAAACACACTTAAATATCTGAAGATTCATCAAAGCTTAGAAAAAAATTGTGGTAAATGTAATATTGAATGATTTTTTTTTTCTTTTGTTGTGGGCTTGTTTTCTTCTCTTAGTCTAAAGGATAATTAACTGCACGAATTACCTGCATTCCATTTTCTCGGTACTGTTTGGAATCTGATGGTTCCTCATTTATCCGTCTGGTGGTCCTGGTTGTGAAGGAGCTCGCGGTGGTTTCCGCAGTAAACAGTTAATGTTTGTTCTGCTGTAATTTGTCAACTGAATCCCATAATTTAATGTCCATTTGATCCTTAAAAAAAACAGAAACGACATGTGGGGGGAGGTGTCCAAGTCTGGGAAAACCTATTTAACATTCTATTGCTGTTTTTTTTATTTTATTTGGATTGAGTTATAGCTGTGTGTGTGTGTGTGTGCGCGCGTGTGCTTGGGCCAGGCAGTTGTGGGTGGGCTGAGCGGGTAATTATTTGTGTGGCTGTCTGTGTGGGTGTGTTTGTTTTCACATTTGTTTGTATGCACGTGTGTATTCGCCTACATGTTTTGTTGCGCAAACCGTTGTGTATGTCTATGCACCTTTGTCACTATTTTGTTTTCAGACTTTACAATAGTTTTGTTCTTTCTGTACATGCTTCCTTAATTAGATTTTTAAAAGAAGGTCATCAACTTCAGTGAGGTTTGGTCAGGTTTTATTTCCCATGCAAATGTAACTGTGGGCTGTTCTGTGTGTTAGTGTGTGTGTGTGTTTGTTTGTTTTTTATTTATATGCACAGCCACAATCAACTGTTCAGTGTTTTTAGATCATCAATCATTTTCATCATTACACAGCATCTTTTTAGTAGCTTATAATGATTTGGAAACAAACTCCATTACAATCTGATGAGGATGATGATGATGATTGCTCTGGGGAATCTCTTCTAATTGGTATGAATGAGATCCTGACTCTAAATAAAAGAGTGCCATTTTTCTGACTCTGTTTTCTGCTTGTTTTTCATGTCCAACTAAACCAGATTTTAAAAATAACATTTTAAAAAATTACAGTTTTGTTATTTCTGGTAAAAAAAAAAAAAAAGATGGTTCAGTGGTGTATTGGTTAGCAGTTGGCATCACAGCAAGAAGGTCTCGGGTTTGACTCCTGGGCAAGGTCTTTTCTTTAGCATGTTTCCCCTGCGCTTGTGTGGGATTATTCCAGATACTCCAGTTTCCTAACACAGTCCAAAAATGAAAAACATGTACATTAGGTTAATTGCCCATAGGAGTGAGTGTGTGGTTGTTTGTCTGTGTGTGGCCCTGTAATGGATTACCAACTTGTTCAGGGTGTACCCCCTGCCTCTCGCCTTATGTGCATTGATGTAGGCTCCGTCAGACCTCAGTGACCCAAGATAGGGAATAAGTGGGAATAAAAATGAATGAATTAATAAAATTTGAAAACAGTGGCTTTTTATTTTGTCTGTTTTATCTGAATTATGGGCAGATGTTTTTCAAGTGTTTGTCGCCTTTCTTGTTTTTATTTGTTTTTTTTCCATCGGATTGAAGTAGACACAAGATCCTTTATGGTGGACCGGCCTGTCTGATTGGTCTGAAGTGCTACTGTGTGACTGGACGACATGAAAGATTTACCATGAAGATTGATTGATTAATTGATTGACAGATATAGATAATGTCAAGCACCCTTTATTGCTTTTATAAGTGTGTGTCAAAACCGCTTTACATAATCGAATTCTAGAATAGTGTGTTAATGGACAATAGTAACCTTTCAATAAAGCACACAGTTTGGTTTAATTACTATCTGCAAATGGTGAGTTTAAATAGGCAGTTTAGTATTAATGTATAAGCTGCTGTGGACTCACCAGTAATGAGGGTCAGTCAGATGGAGAAGGTCAGTAAGTCAATCGTATAATGGGTTCAGTTTCCTCAGGAAATATTACAGTCTAACAAGCAAACCAGATAAATGCAATCCTTTAATCGATTTGAAAGAAAGTATGGGTGGCTGGGTGGATATAAATAAAGAATGAAAAATGTAAATGTAATGCTAATACATTCAATTACTTTTCCAAGAGCCATAAATATAAGGACAGATGTATTTTCACCCTGTGACATGTCAATTCCTAGATGCCAACCCATCTCATTGAAGTGTTACATGTATGGAATAATTTTTTTAGGAAAAATTATCTTTCAGGTCTTTTTAGATTAAAGTTATGCATTAAACCATACCTAATTTTAATTATAATCTGAGTTCATCTATGCATTAATTTAAGACATAAAGGAAAGCTTAAATAGCACTGTCGCCTCACAACAAGAAGGTCCTGGGTTTGAATTCCGGGCTTGGGGTCTTTATGTGCGGAGTTTGCATGTTCTCCATGCGCTTGCGTGGGTTTTTTTTTTGGGTACTCCCGTTTCCTCCGACATGTGCATTAGGTTGATTGGTGACTCCAAATTGCCCTTAGAAGTGAGTGCGTGTGGTTGTGTTTGTGGCCCTGCGATAGACTGGCGACCTGTCCAGGGTGTACCCCCTGCCTCTCGCCCTATGTGCGCTGGTCCTATTTTATTTTGCATGATCCAGTTACTTGCAAATTTATTATTAATATTTATATACTTTTAAACTTGTAAACTAATAAACACTAATATACAGTGCTTTTAGAAACAAATTAATTATCATTATTTATTTATTTTTACATCTTGGCAGCTTACAGCCAAAGACCTGAATGTATTTGATTGAGATTTTATGTAACAGCCCAACACAAAGCAGCACATAATAATGATAAAAATAATAAATGGTTTTAAGGATAGAAATATATCATTGTACAGTATGTGTCACATACATTGTAAAGTACATTATTTAGTTACTTGTAAAATCAAGATCAACCCTTACTATTAATTTAAGACTGACATTATATTTGTGCAGGGAATATAAACTCTTATATCCTGTTAAAATTTCAAGTTTTTATAATGTAAAAAATGGTAAACCAAACATATCAAAGGAAATAAAAAAGCCAAAAAATGTTATTAACATAACTCGACCTGACATGAACAGGCTTATGATGACACAAACTTAAAGGAAAAAGTAACCTAAAAAAGCAACACCTAAACACAATTAGAAAACAATTTATCAATTCCAAGACACAGACAACATAAACTGAGTCCTGACATCTCAAGTTCTTTATGGGTGGCTCCCAGTCAAGAGAACTGAGGAAGGTAACCCCAAAGGAGCTGGTGGAGTGGAGGTGGTTCATTGGGTGGGATGGGGGTCAAGAATGCCCAAACCTTGCACAAAAAGGCTGTGGAACCCTAGAAGACCTGGAGGGTGAAGTGAAAAAGGAAACGATGTTGGAGCTGGCCCACGACCTGGACCAGTTGCTCAGAACCCATACCCCCCAAAAATATACAAGAAAAAGATTAAACATAGAAAGAATGTGTTTTTCTGTGTGTGTCATATACAGTGTTTTTGGTGCTGTGTAGTCTGCTGATCTGAAATACCATTGGTTTAAAGCCCAGGACCGTAAGGACAAGGACATTTTCTAAGGATTTTTGGATTAAGTGGAAAGACACTGCATGATGTGTCCAGTTCAGTTACAGAATCATCATGAAATACCCAGCATTGTGAAACTTACAGTAAAAGGTTTTTCCAGGTGAGTTGGAATTTCTGTACACTGATATGTTAACTTGTCAATCTGACATTATGTAAATGTTCCCCATTGAATTGTTTATATCAATTGAATGTGAAGTCATGTGTCTTTTTCTCTACTGATTTACTCGTCTCTTCTCCCTCTTTGTCATTATTTAACTTTTTCCCAAAAATCTGCTTAAGTAAATGTAACAAATTAAATATAAAACGTTACTATGTACTCTGCTAACTTATAAAAAAACAACATCCTAATCTAAATGATACAAAAGATCAAATGTATTGTAAACTGAAGTCTAAGGTGAAGGCAGCAGAGTGAATCCTTGTCTATCCTCAAGATTATTAGAAATCTGGAAGAATCTGGAGCAGGAGCCTCGCAGGGTTAACCTCTTTACTGAAGGTCTACCTGTGCTGTAACAGTTTCTGGATACCTCATGATGGGCATAAAAATAGAAAACAGGTGGAGTGAAATTAGTGTAACTTATTCATTCATTCATTCTCTAGCCCACTTATTCCCTAACTTGGACACTCGGGGGTCTTATGGAGCCTATCCAATTGCTCTAGGGGTGAAAGGCAGGAAGGGTACGGCCTGGACATGTCGCCAGTCCATTGGGCCACTCACTCACTCCTATGGGCAATTTGGAACTATAAATCCACCCACTGTACATGTTTTTAAACTGTGGGAGGAAACTAAAGTAAACCCATGCAAGCATGGGGAGAACATACAATCTCTGCACAGAAGAGACCCTTTGTCCATGATCCTCTTTTATTAGCAAAGCTGTTGTTCATAATATTATTAGCAGGCACCTACTGGATCATAAAATTATGGGATATTTAATGTGTATGTCTGGCTAAAGAGATGTCTTTAATCTATGTTTAAATTGGCCCTACCTCCTTTTGTGGACTTTGCTATTCTGGGATTACTAGAAGTCCAGAAGTTAAAGATCAAATAGCATGATGGATGGTAGCGTGTTATAAGACTAGTTATGTATGTGGGAGCCGACCATTTATAATGCCTTATACGTAAGTAACAATATTTTGTTATCAATTGTAAACTTAACAGGTAACCAGTGCAGAAATGATAACACTGAGTTATGTGTTAATTTTTTCTGAACAAGGTAAAAACTTTGCATTCAGGACAAGCTGTATCTTATTTAATTCAAGTTGTTAAACTTTAAGTTGTTTAATTGAGCAAAAGTTTTTTAAGTAATGTTTAAAACATAGATAGTAATTTCACAAAATTGTCATTGAGAACTACTAGCAAACTATGTGTAATGCAGTTGAAGGCATTGTTAATGTAAAGAGCAAGTTGTTAAGAGACCTCAGTACACAGGCAGAAGTTGGCAACAGGTAATCCAAAATAGCAAGAGCGAACAAGTCCAAAACACTAGGCAAAATATTAAGTTTAAAAAACAGGCCAGGGTGCTGCCTAGTGTTTTGGCATAGTGGTTAGCACAGTCGCCTCTAGAGTAAGAAGGGCAAGAGGTCTTTCATTGAGTCTGTATTTTCTCCCCATGCTTGTGTGAGTTTACTCTGGTACTCCCCCAGCCTAAAAATATGTACATTAGGTTGATTGGTGACTCTTAATTGCCCATAAGTGTGAGTGTGTTTGATTGTTTGACTATATGTGGCCCTGCGATGGACGGGCAACATGTACCCCTGCCACACAACCTGTGTGTGCTGGGTTAGGCTTCAGCAGACCCCTGTGACCCCATGTTAGGGAATAAGTGGGTATAAAAAAGTAATGAATGATAAATAAATGAAAAACAAAAAAATCCCCAAAACCAGGCATCAAATGCCAGGTTCTATAGCAAACAGGAAGTTCATAGTTAGTTTACTCTTATGAGCCCTGATGAGTTTAATTAATGAAATAAAAAATAAACATCAAAAAAACTACCTAGCATCTATAATAGAAATTGACTACATTTATATTGTGTAAAGCACAAAACCGCATCCTACACAGTTACAATTATGGCATTGGTCAGATGCCCTTATCCAGAGCTTATCCAGAGCTTATCCTGGTGCAGGAACTTGGTTTGCATTGCAAGGAACAAGCCAAACCTGTTTCCGGTGCATGTTGCACTTTGGCAGGGTTGCCTTTATCAACGCTCCTGTTCATAATCTTTATGGAGAGGATTTCTAGGCACAGCTTGGGGCAGAAGGGAGTGAGGTTTGGAGACCACAGGATCTCTTCTCTTCCATTTGCAAATGATGTCCTGTTCGCTCCATCAAGCAAGGACCTTCAGCATGTACGAGGGCAGTTTGCAGCCGAATTTGAATAGGCTGTGATGAAAATCAGCACCTCCAAGTGTGAGCCTATGATCTTTAGTCGGAAAAGGGTGGCTTGTCCCCTGCAGGTTGGTTGAGTGATCTTGAGATCTTGTTTATGAGTGAGGAAAGAATGAAGCGGGAGATTGACAGGCAGATTGTGCATCTTCTGCCACAATTGAGTCGATTTACCAGTTACTAGTGGTGAAGAGGGAGCTGAGCTGCAAGGCAAAGTTTTTAATTTACCGGTGAATCTACATTCCTACTCTCCCCTATGGTCATGAACTTTGCATCCTGACTGAAATTATAAGATCCTGGGAACACTGGGAAGGTGTTCCAGTCATGTCCCACTTGGAGGAGGCCCCGGGCAAGTCATAGGACACTCTGGAGGGACTGTGTCTCTTGAGTATATTTCTTTGTTAACAGCAGCAATTTACAGTCTATCAAAATTACAAATACAAATAAAAACTGTAATATACAGTAAATAATAGAAGATATATAACAGTTTTACAGTCCTATTGTTTAGGGCAGGAAAGATTTCCTGTAACGATTTGTATGACAACGAAGCTGTCTAAGCCTTTTGGAAAAGGTGCATTCATGTCTGTCCAGTATAAGGAGAAGAAGGTGGTCAGGGTTATCAATAATAGATAACAGTTTTTTCAATGTTCCCCTCTCTACCACTGCTTTAAAAGTGTCCTGTCTGCAGCCTGAGACCGAGCCAATCTTCCTTATCAGTTTGTTCAGTCTCTTGGTGTCACTGGCTTCAATGCTGCCCCCAAGCAGACCACATAGGAGAACTGGCAACAACAGACTGATAAAAAATCTTTCTGCACACATTAAAGGATCTCAGCTTTCTCAGGAAGAAGTGCCTGCTGCAGGCCTTCTTGTACACAGCGGTGCTATCCATCTCCAGCACAGACTGCTGTCGATGGTCACATCCAGGTACTCCTCCACCACCTTCACATTCCTAACCAGTATGCAAAGGGGCTTCAAAGCTGTTCTTTTACTTAGGAAGTCAATTACCATCTCTCCTGTTGTATTTGCGTTAAGTAGCAGGTGATTTCACAAATTCGTCCACCAGCCCCCTGTACTCCTCCTCCTATAACTGCAGAGTCATCAAAAAACTTCTGTAAGTGACATGAGTTATACTGAAAGTCTAAGGTATATAAGGTGAACATAAATGGAGTAAGCACAGTGCCCTGTGGGGCTCCTACACCACTCATCACCACATCAGACAGGACACTACCCCACCAAACTGGGAGGCATGGAGGGGGTAGGTGTAAGGAGAGAGAAGGTGAAGGAGACAGGGGCAGTTTGGGAGCTAAACCTATTGAAAATGTTGTTAAGCTCGTTAGCTATCCACATACCCAGTAAGTGAAGTGAACCAGTATCGTATTCATGTTAAAATGATTAAAATCCCCAGTTATTACCATGAAGGTATTTAGCTTCTGCATCTGCAGGTGCGAAACGTGGTGCTGATGATGTTAGCGCCAGCCTTTGCCTCAGCTACAGTGGGCATTAAACACAAAAAAGGATGTAAACTCCCTCTGCAAATAATATGGCTCTAAACCGACAGCCAGCAGTTTCACATTCGGGCTACAAAGATGCTCCTTGATGCAGATATGTCTGGGATTGGCCCACCATTTAAACACATAATCCCTCCTCCCTTCCTTTTTCACACCTCTGTTCATCCGCGTGGTCAAAAAGGCGGGTGCCGTAACTCTGTAGTCTGTAGTTTTTCTCTATTTTCCAGGCTTCAAAAGTCAAAAATGTAACTTTTAAAATGTATATTAGTTTAATTTAATGTCAGTAAAACCCACGCTTAAGTGAGTTTACCCTGGGTACTTCGGTTTTCTCCCACAGTCCAAAAACATTAGATTGATTAATGATTCTAAGTTGCCTATAAGAGTGAGTGTAAATGTGTGTGTGGTTGTTCATCTATGTCTAGCCCTGAGTTAGTAAATAAGCGGCTATAAAAGATAAATGAATGAATCAGTTTATGACCAACAGTGTTTTCTTGTTTAAAAAATATATAGTACGTATAAATTTACTTTAATTTCCCACTAATAAAAGAAATTCCCCAGTCAACTTCCAGTTGAGTTGGAATAAGATCAAAACAAAGTTGTAAGCACATCAGTTATACTTCCAGATACATATAATATTTAAAAATTCCATTAGTTAATTTTTAGGTCTTATTACATTACAGTAACACTGTTCTGGTTAAACTGGAGTCTGACCTGCTGTTGACCTCTAATCAAAGATACACCATTTCTTACAGCATTCTCTACAAAGGGTTGGAAAAGATTAAGGGAAACCAAGTCCTGTTTTTTTCAGTAATGGACTTGCAACCTGTCCAGGGTGTACCCCTGCCTCTCGCACTGTGTGTGACCCCTTAATTAGAGAATAAACGGATTAGAAGATGAATCAATTGTTTCAGCAAAGCCAGACAAGATTAACGATTTTAATAGGATTACATACAGTGTACACTTCCTGCTGTTCCACTTCCAGAAGTTCTTTTACTATAATTACATGCAGGTAAATGCTTTCTGATTATTTTGATGATCTTTCTGTTTCATCATGTGCACAACTAAAAGACTCTTGTATGGTTTGATTCAAGTATCTTGGTTTTAAACAATATACATTGTCCTTAACTAATAATAAAAATTTGTTAAGATAAATAAAAAAGTACACCTAATAACTTCAGTGATCCTGACTGCTCCTGATCTCTGGATTGGTATTATTAATCCTAAAGTCTTTGACGCTGATTAGATGGCATGACATGAGTCTGTGATAAATAGGATCAATCAGTGGTGATTTGCTTTCAACATTTAATGACTTTATCAAAAGGAACTTATTGTAAAATTTTATTTATATACAGTGTGATAAGACATAGGAAGGTCAGTGCGCTTCATGACTCTTGAGAACGCACCTCATTCTTGAACACCTAGCATTGACATATGAACTTCAAAAAGGATCCATACTTCTACAACAGTTTCTTTGTTGTTTGTTCTACCTTGTTTTGCAGTCCATTGTATTAAGTGGTTTAATAATGTGACTTAAAGCACTTTTGTACGTCGCTTGTACATGCTGTAAATATAAATGTAAAATGCTGTTTTGTCTCTGTGTTTTCCGTCAACAAAAATCTGAAGCTGTGTCTGAAATTATGTGATATTTTAGTTATTCGATTACATAATATAATATTCAAAACATCTATTAGTTATCATTTAGGTCTTATCCCAGTATGACCTTCTACTTGCCTCTGTTTAGAGTTGTGTCTCTCAGCAGCATCTGGCACTGCTGATCAAACCATTCTCTTCCACAGTCTAGAAAATAGTGGGGTTATAGAGGAGCAATATTCTATTGGCTCAGATATTATTTGTTTAAACATTCAGTTCATAGATATAAATGTGACTGTCACGGTTCTGTTCTATGCCCGCTGCTCTGCTTGTTATATATTTTACTTCTTTCAAAACCCTCAGTTCAATGTTTTGATGATTATAGGAACCAGCTTAATAAGATTAAAATGTAAACTTCCTGCTGTTTTCTGAAGTTCTTGTACTATGATGACATACATCTAAAAACGTAACAAAGTACCTCTGGCTAATCTAAATCACCTTTGTCTAAATATTGATCCTGCATTTTTATTTAGGTATTTTGTAGATAATTTCATTTTATTTGATTTGTAGAAGGTTTATTACATTTTACATTGTCCATGATAAAAAGTACACCTAATAACTTTACTCCTGAGCTCCCAGTGATTTTGACTGCTCCTGCTTTTTGTCTAATTAATCCTAAAGCCCTTGAGACTGATAAGATGGCATCACATGAGAATCTGGTAAATAGGATCAGTTGCAGGTGATTTGCTTTCAACATTAAACATTTGATGACGTAAAAGAACTTATTGTAAAACTCTACATTGTTCATTGAGAGCTTCTGATGAAAAGATCTTACTTAAATGTATACAATTATATACAGAAGGAAATAATTGTAAAAGTTACTAAGGAAAACAATTAATTTGTCACAATTAAATATTATAAATTAGATATATAATTTAGAACCAGAAGCTACATAATAAAATAGAAATTTTTATTAGCTGTTCAAATCAACTCTGAATACTTCATAAAGGCATTACTACAAAAAGTAATTTAAGTAGAATTACAAACAATTAGGCTTAACATAAAATGCATAATACTTTAAGTAGAATTAAAACTTAATCCCTTTTTGATAATGTGGTGGGGAGTTGTAAAGTAAACATAGAGTAAAGTTGAAGAACACACTTAGTTAATTAGTATTAAGGTGACAAATAGTAAAGAATTAAGTTTATTAAGCTCGAGGTGTTGTCACAGACGAAAAGTGGTAGTTCATTGGTTAACATTGCAGATTCAATTCTCTGCACCACCAAGTTACCAGTATTGGTTTCCTGAATAGTGGGTCCCTTAACCCTTCGATTGCTCAGTTGTATGAATTGTTGAGCAAATTTAAGGAGAAAACAAGGCATTTTCCCCCTGACTAGTATTACTAATAATGTGTGTGTGTGGGTGTGTGTGGATCTACTTTTCTCTATCTTGTAATTCCTAGATATTCATACATTCATACCAAAATATCCTTGGACAATCTGAACATCCTGAACAACAATCTTGAAAACATTCCTTCAAACATAAAACGAATCATGCACTCAATAATATCACACTAAGTGAATCACACAAACTCATATACCACTCATATACCACTTACTGTCTTTCCCGACAGTAGTCAAATTTTAGAGGTTATTCATCCAATTTGTTGACACTGTCAAATGACCTACGTTTATTTGGACAACATTTGCTTGTTTTCTTCTGGAACAGATAAAACTACTTGAGGTACTTTAAAAGTGCTGCGTCACTGCTTTCCGGTATTTAGAATTATGATGATTTTGAGTCTGTGTTACATCTTCACTTGTTAAAAAACCTGATACTACCTGATATTTCTTTTTTTTATGATTGGCCTGAGACTATTGAATTTATTAAATATAAATTTCAGTATCATTATTTTTAGTGAAAGTTATACACACCATCAGTGACTTATACAAACATTAACATTTTTCCTTGTTTTGCTATTTAATTTACACAAATTACACATTAACTAAATCTTTCACAACCTTTGATCTGGGTAAACGGTTTTTAATAATTTCAGAAACTTCTAGAAGTCACTGGAAGAAGATATGTTTGGAATTCACTTTTCTGTAAAATATTATAAATCAAAGACTTTATTCACATTATTAGTCCATTAGGTCCACATAGGGGAAATGATGATAATGATGAGAAGATCTAGCAACCTTATGTAACATTCTTGTGCAAGGTTATATTAATATTTATGTAACCTGTGAGAAATAATACTCAGCATTTTCAAATAATTGAGTGTAAGAAGGTAAATCTCTGTATCTCTCACTCCTTTACTGTATTTGTAAGTCATGAAAGTTTAATTAAACCCTAAAGCATGACCTCTAAATTATAAATAAATAAATACTGGAGTATGTTAGCCAAATAAAGTGTGCTAAAGGTACATTGATTTCTCTCAGAATTCTTTTTACTGGAATGGGACGTGTATATGTTTATCATGCCATTTTATTTGCTATTATTCCTTTTTTCCCCCCTGATGGGTGGAGGTCAAGAGTGGCTTGTTGATTGGACAGGCTAAACCTTTAAATAGTTGAGCCTTTTAACCGATCGCCAAAACTTTGTGAAATTGTCTGTGGAGCTTTTTTGTAAAAAAAAATAAAAAAATGAGTGGATGTCCATTTCTAGCTAAAACTTATACGTGTGTATACTAACATTTTTATTTTGTCTAAATGTATTGTTCTGATTAGTTCATTATGTAGTAAATTGTGTTTTTCATAACCACATATCTGTTATTTTCTTCAAATTAGTTATAAAACCAATCCCAGTGAGGTGCAGGAAGAAGAGGAATATGAATCCCCAAAAGGCACCAGAAAAGACACTGGAATTGTCTATGGAGACTACCTTCAGGTGAACTTTAATGAAGTTTGTAAAATTCTATAGTTCATCGTTATTTAAAGAAATGATCATTTTCTTTATCTTTTTTAGCTGGATAAGATAATTACCGCTCAGAAACTGCAGAGCGAACTGAGCGGCAACAAAATCCACGACGAGCATCTGTTCATAGTTACCCACCAATGTAACTGACACTTTATTTATTTGTTTGTTTGTTTGTTTGTTTGTTTATTATCCTATATCTGATTTAGGTTTTACAAGTTCTTCATATGAATGCAATTATTCTGTGTTTCAGCTTATGAGTTATGGTTCAAGCAGATTATGTGGGAGCTGGATTCGGTTCGGGAGCTGTTCATTTACAATCATGTGAGTCATTCAAGCGGCAAATGACTTAAACACTAAACCTTTAACAAAAAAATGAATTTTAAATGATCGTCAGTTTCAGAGTAAAGACAAATAATTACCTGTCAGGTTCGTGATGAGAGAAACATGCTGAAGGTGGTGAGCCGTATCCACAGGATCACCATGATCTTCAGGCTGCTGGTGGAGCAGTTTGCTGTGCTGGAGACTATGACCGCTTTAGACTTCTTTGATTTCAGGTAAAGACATAAACTGACAAACAATTTTAGTTGGTTGTGAGATCAATTCCCAGGACCACCGATGCTGCATCTGAGAAAGGCTTAGATTTACTTTACAAAAAGAAGGTAATTTTATTGTACCAAAATAAGATTAAATATGCCTGAATTAACATTTTTATGAATTGATATATAAAATATAATTAATATAATACTTTGGGTATACAGACAAATTACAGACAACTAGAAGTCTTTATTCTTATTTAGTTATACTCATATTTTTAATTTCCAATTCGCTTGCATGACACTTTTTGATCCAGATTATTTTCACAACAAAAATACTTGGATCAACTAAAAAGTAGACTAGTAAAGCATAACTAGTACAGTAACAGGTAGTCGTAATGTCTGCTTGAGAATATTTGTATGTATATATAAGTCAACATTTTAAGTAAGACATGTTTTGGGAGAATAGATTTCATACATTCATTTTTTTATTTTCTGTTTAAAACAACATTTGGGAAGGGGTGGCTTAATGGTTGATTTCCAGCAACACGAAGTCAACACTGTGGGCTCCTGAGCAAGGCCCTTAATCTCCAACTGCTCAGTTGTAAGTTGCTCTGAATAAGGGCATCTGCCAAATGCTGTTAATATTAAAAAATTTTTAATAGAAATCTTATTATTGACAACAATTTTAGTGAAAAGTGTAATATTTGCAATGTTAAATCTAGCTGATTTGTCCGTTTTTCTAACTAAAGAAGGTCCTGGGTTCAAATCCCGGGCGCAGGGTCTTTCTGTGAGGAGTTTGCACGGTTGCGTGGTTTTCCTCCGGGTACTCCGATTTCCTCCCACAGTCCAAAAACATGTGCATTAGGTTGATTAGTGATTAAAAATTGCCCATAGCAGCAGATGTGAGTGTGTGTGTGTGTGTGTTTGTGTGTGTGTCTGTGTGTGTGTGTGTCTGTGTGTGTGTGTGTGTGTGTGTTTTGCGCGGCCCTGCCAATAAATACAATCTAATTAATTTAATTTAAACTATTTTTGCAGGTAGATATATTGTAGGTCGCATTGCACTATAATGTTTTTTCTTTTTTCTTACATATGTAAATATTTAAGTATAAGTAAAAGTATTTGAAGAGAAATGCATTACATACAGGCCTATTTGTGTTTCTGTCCATTTTTTGTTTTGACTAGGGTGTACATTCTTCAGGTCTGCTAACATCAGGGTGCAATCTTTTTTAAGAAAATCAGGGAACATCATTTTTTCATTGTTCAAAGAAAAAAACAGTTTACTTTAATATTAAATAATAACAATAAATAAAAAATTCAAATTAATTACTTTCATCAATGAAAAACTTAAGTTATGTGTTCAATGTCATAAATGTGACTCTTGGAATGTTATTGTAGTATATAATTGATGATCAGACTGTTTATTTGTTTCTGTTTGCTGTGTAATTATGGTGATATTTATTGATTTTATTGTTCACGCTATGTTAAATGAGCTGACAGTCTGTAGCCGCTGTATGAGGTTTGTGCTTGCTTGCAGGGTCTTTTTGTGCGGAGTTTGCATGTTCTCCCCGTGCTTGCGTGGTCTTTCTCTGGGGACTCTGGTTTCCTCCCACAGTCCAAAAACTTGCGCATAAGGTTGATTGGTAATTCTACATTTTCCCACTAGAATGAGTGTGAGTGCGAGTGGTTGTGTGTGTGTGGCTCTGTGATAGACTGGCAACCTGTCCAGGGTGTACCCCCTGCCTTCCGCCCTATGTGCGCTGGCATAGGCTCCAGCAGACCTTCTGAATTCTTTATTAAAACCACTGATTGGTTTGCACTGAGTAAAGCATTTATGTGTGTGTATGTATTTGTGCTTCAGGGAGTATTTGTCCTCAGCTTCAGGGTTCCAAAGCCTTCAGTTCCGTCTCCTTGAAAATAAGTTTGGAGTGTCTGAGAAATTGAGAGTTCCATACAACCGGCGTCACTACAGGGACAAATTTCAGGGGCAGGAAAGTGAGTCATTGATCAAAACAGAGCAAGAACCTACGCTGCTTCAGCTTGTTGAGGTATAATAATTATTATAATATTTACCCTTTGTGTACATACCAAACCAACAGCATGGATATTATCAGCCTACCAACCAAGTGTTATATAGCCATTTAAAAACCGAACTCATGGGTTTCTCTTTAATTAGAAATGGCTGGAGAGAACACCTGGCCTGGAAAGGAAAGGCTTTAACTTTTGGGGAAAGCTTCAAGCAAATATTGAGGATGGTTTCAGGATTGAGCGGCAGAAACTTGAGGTATGTTAAAACACATTTAATTGAAATTTATCAAAGTTTCACTGTACATTTACACAAATGTTTGCACTCACAGAACATGCCAATGTCTGAGAAGAAGGAAGACATGTTGGAGGAACTTGCCAAGCAGATCGAAGTGTTCACATATCTGTTTGACTCCAAGCATCACGAACATCTTTTAAGCAAAGGTGACCAATGACACACCATAGTCTGATCTCACCTTTAGGCATTAGTGCATATTTATCACATTTCCAAAAATTTATTCTTTATTTACAGGTGAGCGCCGTCTGTCCTACAAAGCCCTTCAAGGAGCCCTAATGATTTACTTTTACAGGTCAAAGGAAGTTCTGGTGTTTTCAAATATGTTATGGTTAGTCATGGAGGCAGCTGATGTATTACATATATTTTTTCTTGTTTCCTTTTTTTAGAGAAGAGCCTCGCTTTCAGGTGCCTTTCCAGCTTCTGACCTATCTGATGGAGGTTGATACACTTATGACCAAATGGAGATGTAGGCCTGGTCCTTTTTGTCTTTAACATGCTGTTTAGTTTGAAAAATCTCTTCGTTAAATGTTCATGTAGGTTGTCGGGAAGTTAACAAACACTATCTTTGCCATCAGATAACCATGTGTGCATGGTGCACAGAATGATCGGCAACAAAGCAGGAACCGGTGGCTCTTCAGGGTACCATTACCTGCGCTCTACAGTCAGGTAAAAATAATCCACTGATAATTCATCTTCTTTTTTTACCCGCTTATTCCCGAATCCGGGGTTACGGGGGTCTGCTGGAGCCTATCCCA
>JAOTQW010000004.1:11414851-11431281 GCA_026260075.1 Sisor rabdophorus
TATATATATATATATATATATATATATATGTGTGTGTGTGTGTGTGTGTATGTATTTGTGACTTGTACAGGTTGTACTCCTGGGATAGACAGCTAGGATAGACTCCAGCAGATCCCTGTGAATGGATGGATCTATAGTTACAATACGTTAAATCATATATCGATACTGTATTGCAATGTACAGACTTTAAATCTCATCATATGCTCAAGCTCGAGATGTAGAACAACACTGTTTTATATACACATTTTGTCTATTTTCTGCTTAACCTTTAAACCATATCAGTTTGTTTATGTTTTGTCTTACAGGGTGAGCCAGGGTTCGATGGTCTACGAGGTTGCAAAGGATCGCCTGGACAGGATGTAAGTCTAAAACCTTTTTCGAATTCAGAAGTGTAAAAGTTCCTTTAACACCTAAGTATATGTGTGTATGTGTATGCAATCTTTATAAAAAAGGTTTGTTGTGTGTTTATATTTTATGTGCTTTACAAGTCAAGATGATCATGAGAATTCAAAGATTCACAATGAATTAAAAAACTTTTTTGTACTTGATCCTGGGGCACCACTAGGATATAAGAAAATGCTGTTGGGCCCCTACCACGTCTATTTCACACTGTTACTACTTATAAAAAAACATATCTCTTAGGTACCCAAAGTACCCAAAGTAAGTGGGCCCTGCTATCATTTGCAGCACAGCTTCACTGAAACTAATTTGCACAGTTTGCAAAAAAGAAAAGCCTCTGGAAGTATTGCCATGGAGGCATGATAAATATTTATAAATAACAAAGACAAGACCCCCTCTAAGCACTTAATGTATATAAAAATGTTCTCACTATTAAACACCTGCTGATGACTAAAGTTTAAAAAACAAAAGTTTTTTTCCTTTATAAGTCATTGGTTTTCTGAGACACAACATTTTTTTATCCCAAGTTTAATGAGATAAACCTATGAAATTCTCACCCCTGCATTTTTCACATGTCACTCAGACACTATGCATAGAACAGCTGTTTATGCTCAGCGTGCATCTGGAATGCAGGACTAAGGATGTTTGCCTCTAAGCCAGCTAAACATTTACCAGACCTGACATCCTGGCCACTCTCTGAGATCATGCACGAGACTGTTTGTACTTTATTTACATTCTTTAATGAGTCTGATTAAAGACAAGCAGCACTTTTTGCTCAAGAGCTACTGACCTTGTGTAGGCTAATAAGACTTTTTTTCTTCCGTAAAAAGGGTTTCCCGGGAGAACCAGGCCCAAAAGGAGACCCTGGCCCTTACGGACAAAAGGGGGCAAAAGTAAGTAATTGAAAAAACTTTAAAAATAAAGTGCTATTATCCTTATATTTGATATATATATTTTTTTGCTTTCTTTAAGAGCTAAATGTGTCTTTCTTTTAGGGAGAGTCTGGTGCAGATGGTGGAATAGGGAGACCTGGAAACTATGGAAAAACTGGAGAGAAGGTAAAAAGTTCATGTTGCGATCTTTGCTCAAGCATGTTTTATAGTTCATAATGCATTCTGTAAATAAACTGGTGTTTTTAAGTGCCCTAATTCTGATCAACTTGTCTAATATGTTTTATAGGGTGACAGAGGACCAAGAGGAGCTGATGGGGACAATGGAGAAAGAGGGGATGATGTAAGTGTTTCTTTTTATACTTCTGTCAATTTATAGTACATAGTGTCAAGTCTCAGGGCAATTTGTTATTTGTATACTTCACATATATTTCTTTTTATGCAAGAAAAAGTAGTTTAGTCATTTAAAATTCTGAATGGCTTTTCCTGTCACAATTAGTCATCTGTGTGTGTGATTGTACTGTTGAGTTTAAAGTTATAAATGTGATAAAATGAAATGTATTCTGTTTTTAGGGACCACAAGGACCAGATGGCCAGAGAGGCGAACGTGTAATATTTTCAACAATATTCTCAAAGCTTTCATTTACTTAAAAAAAAAAATTACAATGATTTTTCTGAAAAACAAGTTAAGTTTTTATTCCTTTTGTAGGGTATACCAGGTGAGAAAGGTGAGCAGGGTCCACGTGGAAACAGAGGCCCCAGAGGAGATCCTGTAAGAATTTTTCACTTAAAAAATCAAGCAAATCTGCATGTCAAATTATTGTCATTTATAACATGTTTTTCCTAATGCTTTCATAGCAACTTTGATTGTTTAAACTATAACCCTATATAAGATTCGTGTAAAAAGATTCCATTTATAAAGAAGTGCATAAATTGTGAAGTGGATTTTTGTACCATTTGGCACTGATTGGATCAGGCTAATAAGAAATATATAAAGAAATTATACAAATGTAATATATCAAGAAATAGAAATATATCAAGAAATTATATTGACAAGAAATGTATCATTTAATCGAGCATACTGCTTCAGTTCAGGCAGGTCTCATAGGAACATGCTATAAAATGATTGAGAAAAAAGCAACCCAACAACTGATTGGGCATAAGCAGTGGCTTTTAACAAAAAGGGTAAAAAAATGGGTAGGTGCAAATAGTTTTCAAGACAAAACCAGGTATTCATTTTGGTACTTTTGTATATTACTTATTTAAAAAAAAAAAAAAAAATTGAAATAAAATTTTAATTAAATGTTAAAATTTTTTTTAAATATTATTAAAAAATAATTACATGCTTTTCCAGTTACCTGGTGAAGCCTAACTGCACAACTCTCTCTCTACAGCTTTCGTTCTCTGTCTTCGGTTTGGTTGATTGTGATGACTGAACATCCTCAGCTGTATAACACAGCAGTTTAATTGCTTCTATTCACAGCAACTCATTTGTGCGAATCGCCATTTTCAAAATTGACGGCTATAAAAATAGATGTCTATATCATAGCATATCATTTCATATTGTTAAAATACATTTTATTTAAATTAGAGGTAAGTTTCACTATTGTCCGAATATTTTTAAAAAGAAAAATAAATAGAAAATAACTAGGAATGTTTGTTGTTTTGGTGGGTTTTATAAAAGATGGATGGATGGTTATATGGACATAATAAGCTAGGTTTGAGGGGGCTTCAGTTCTAAAAGGTTGAGAACCACTGGGTTTAGGTACGAATTCTCAAACAGGGCGCCTTACTTCAACACAGCTCATCTGCTTGCTCTGCTGCTTCTTTACCATTCCACAACTTACCTCCTCCCATCCTCTTTTTTACTTATGTAATTTTGTTGTCATTGTTTCATGCTCTGTTCTGGTGAAATTTGGTGCTGCTCAACTTATTATTATAGGGTTACCAATAGATGATCTTTAATATTTCTAGGGTGAGCTGGGTCCTCCGGGCGAGTCTGGACGTGAGGGATCTGCTGGAGCTAATGGCGATCCAGTAAGTAAAAAAAAACAAATATGCGTTAGTCTCTTATAGTCATATATTCAGACTGACGGCAAAAGCTAATTGTCCAAGAGGCCTCTGACTGACAGCCAGGCATCTGAACGCAGCCAATCACAGTTCTAATTGTTTAGCCCCTGTTTTGGGATGTAAAAGTATGAAGTTGTTTATCCTACGATTAGGACAGACTGTTAAAAATGTGACACACCTCTCAAATCAATCATTAGTATCCAACCAATCAGAATGCCATTTTAGAACTCCTTACAACGTTTAGCTGGCGGATTATTGGCATTATCTAAGGCATGCATTGAGTAAGTGACTTAAGATGATTTAACCAACATGTATTTTTTCGATATAGACATAATGGGCATGTACACAGAATTCTTAAACATCACAAACAGCTTTTGTGCTCTAATTATAAATAACAACATTCTTTCTAAATTAACTTATTTAAAACATACGGGGTGCATATAGGACTGAGGACTTGGTTGACCAAATGATACAAAACTCTTCTAATCGTTTAAAAAGGGTTGAAAGCTAAAAGCTGATCTCAGAGCTCAGGCATTTTGTCAGGCTCCCCCATGTGTCTACAGTCACAGATGTTGGATGTTGGTTTGGAGACACACTTAAAAGTGGAGGAAGAATCCATTTAAACTGATTTACATGATGAGATGATATGAAAGGGGTTAGAACAATCATTTTTTCCCAGCCGGACTGTGTCCCAGATGTGCACAGTAACTCAATCCAAACCAAAGACAACGAAATGACTTATTTTTACCAGGAACTCTTTAGATTGCTGTTATCATAGATTATTTCAGCTGCGTTTGTAACAAAAAAAATTTATGCAGCTAATTTTTTTGGTAGAGAAAGAATATGAAACATTTTCTGGTTGATGTCTTCGTTAGTTATTAAAACTTTATAAGATGTAAATATTTTTAGTGTTTAAAAAAGAAAAACTATGCATATATTTCAGGGAATAAATATGGTAAGTTGTGGTTTTACTAACCAGTGTGATCACCTTCAATACATTGTTCAGAAAAACAGATTTAAAATTTCATTCAATTAAATTCAAAAATCAAGGTTTATTAATGTTCTGTCCCTGTTAAGTCCCTAATGCCCATCATCTTACCTCTGTTTTTTAGCATTCTTTTCTGCACATATAGTAAATACTGCATCATATTTCAGTTAATTAAAATTTTTCTCACATGTAACCTAGGTCATTTTTTACAGTTACTGTCACAGCTGGTAAATTTGAAAATCTGAAATATATGAGATAAGGTTTACTTAATTTTCTCATGTTTTTATATATTTATTATTATGTTTGATAAGAAGTCTATTTATTTACTCATATTTACACATGGCTTAAAGATTGTGTTAGGAATGCTGACTGGGCAACAACATTATGGAATCTAAAAACCTTAAATAGTGTTAAATTTTTACAGCTGAAACACAAGCATTTATTTTAGTGATAAAATATATTGACAAAACTATAATGCTATAATTTTCACAGACACTAAAATATGTTTACAAGCAATGTGAGGTTTTAATAAACCGATCATCCTCTATCAGACCACTAACAGAAACAATTTTACAGCATCATTTTCTGTTGGGGCAGCATGATCACATCACAGCAAGAAGGTTCCGGGTTCAATTCCCAGGCAAACGGTCATTCTGTGCAGAGTTTACATGTTTTCCAGGAATCGGTATATGAAAGAATGTTAAATCCCTACTATCAGTTGTAAATTACTATCACTGTAAATTACTTCATGTAAGTGGCAGGAGAAGTGTAACATGCACTTAGAATAAATTGTATGCAATCCATCCTAAAATTTTAAAGAGACATTCAAACATTCACACAAAAAGATTTTGTCAATTATAATGTTTTAACAGAAAGAATTCTTGACTTCTCAGCATCTATTAACTTAAGCTATAGAACTGTTTTGCATAGTTTTCTATTGCCTTGCCAGGGCCTAGCTGCTAATAAGAAATAAAATTTTACAAATTGTAATAATAATATAATAATAATTTGAGATTTTTAACTAAACATTGCAAAACTGGTAAAAGTTTTATAATATAAGTATGCCTATTATTATTTTGATAAAAACTTTTACAGTGTTCTAGATGTTCCATAGTGTTTTGAACTTTAGTAAAATCTCTATTCTTTATATATGAGTAATGGTGTGGGATATCCTTTATCTGATCAAACTGTACGTGATTTTTTTATTTATTCATTCACTCATCTTTTATAACTGCTTATTTGATAACTGGGGTCTGATGAAGCCTAACCTAGTGCACATAGGGTGAAAGGCAGGGGTAGACCCTGGACAGTCCATCGCAGGGCCACCCAACCACACATACTCACCCTCATTCCAATGGGCATTTTAGAATTGCCAATCATGTTTTAAGTAAATTTGCACAAGTGCTGGGGGAACTCCACAAACTCCACACAGAAAGACCCTTTGAATTAAACCAAGGACTGTCTTGCTTGTAAGACGACTAGGCTAACCACTATGGCAACACGTTGCCCTAATTTAGTTTAATTAAGCATTTAGTTCAATTAAGTAATTTTTTTGCTGTTCATCTATCACACAAGTGATTAAAATATTTTGAATGTAATGTATGGTACACTTCCACATGGCCATTGTTTGGCACTAAGTTAAATATGGAAAGAATACATATAATATCTGCATATATATGATATTTAATGTCAGGACTGAAGCTCTCTGATAATTAGTTCAACAATCTGTGTAGAAATCAAATTTAGCAAGAAACCATGATTAAAGAGACTAATTTAAGATCACAAAAAAGGCTGACAGGGTGCACCAAGGAAGTACAAAATAGAAGTATAACTTTCTATAAGAGGTTCATTTTTTCTCAAGTATGTAGGAGCTTTTAAAACACACTATTAGCATTTAAACAAAATGTGTCATAACAAATTTTTTTTGGGATGACACTTAGCTAAAACTGTTGCATCTACTGTAATTAGTTACTGAGATGTTTCACAGGTGTGATTAAAGTCTATATGTGATATACCAATGTATGTCGATTTAAATATAGTATCTATGAGGATGCTTAAATTATTTACGAGGACTCTTTATACTAAAAAATAATCTTCTAAAGGCGAATGGAAATTTTCTGAAAGTTTATAGATTCTAAATAACATAATGACTTTCTATCATTCCAGGATATTCATAAGCAAGCAGTCAGTCAAACATTCATCTGTTCAATTAAGGCCCAAATGTCCAAAATGTGCCAGAAGGACAACAATCTCTACACCAAAAGATTAAATTCAGTTTTGATTGGCTTCATTGGATTCCCCTATTTAGCTACACACTTAATTGGAAGGCTTGTCAGGATAAAGATGATCATTGATGAAAATCTGCACAAGATTCACTTTTCTACACCCCATAGCCCTTTTCTGAGTTAGGCAAAATTTCTATTTGTGCAGCAATTGTTGTGCAATGTACTTTATAAAATGCAACAAGCTTCCCTGGTAGGCAATTACATGCTAACTTGAAATTCTGACCTAGAAAGTGGAAATTAAACAAATTTTTAATTTACCAAGAAAGAAATTAAAGTGATGTTGTAGTGGTTCAAGGCGATGGCACCCACATGTGTGGTTGCGTTTCACTGGAAATTTATGTACTCCCTATACCACCCCTTCTCTCTTTCACCCATTTTAACTCCCTCTGTCCTATCAATGAAGGCAAATTAAAAATATTTATTTTCATTAAATTCTATAGCTATCAAAATGTTCTTGTTTTCCTCAATCCTTGCATTTTAAAATTAATGCATTATTTTTATCAGGTTGTTTGGCTATAGATGTTTGATGTTTCTATTAGGAAAGCATTCATTCTATAATTGTACAGTTTTGGAAAAGAGGTTAGTAGTTGAGTCGCAGTTTAGTGACAAGACATAATAGTGTAAGTAAAACAATTCTGAGTAATTTACTCATGATACAACGTTTGAGGTGGTATTTAAAAAAACACTACTAGAATCAGCAAAGTAACCGATTCAGAAAACATTTAAATGCACTATTATCAGAATTGCTTACCAAAGTACAAACTCTCAAATAGGGTGAGGCAGGAAAGACTGGACCTCCAGGTTACCGTGGTGATGAAGGTCCTCCAGGACAAGAGGTGAGCAGACCTAAACAGAACTGAAACAGAATTTCATAACAGTCTTTTCTACCTATTCTAAAACCGTACTTACTATGGGCATTTCCTCTTTTTGTTTAGGGTCCCAAAGGTGCCAGAGGAATCAAAGGTGCCCCAGGAGACAGAGGCCTCATGGGAGAGCGGGTGTGCTTACTTCTGTTTATAAATATATATAATATAATAACTTGCGATACAGTTTTCTCTGCTAAATGGTCCCTGTGATTATATTGTTTGATTCATAGGGAGGAGACGGACCACCAGGAAATGGAACGGAAGGTTGCCATGGTTTCCAGGTATATTAGTGCTCCTATAAAAAGGAACCCAGATAAGCTACATTGTTGGATAAGGGGATATTGAGTCTTGTTTGTTTTTTTTTTTTTTTGCTGTGCTAGGGATATCCCGGGACCAGGGGTGATCCTGGAGAGCCTGTAAGTGTCATGTTTTTATTATGCTTGCATTGACTAGTGCTTTGTCTTGCATCATATAATGTGAAATGTGAGCTTATAGAAGTGTGTTGGTGGTGATTCTGGTAAAAGCGGACACGTTCTTTCAATCTTTCATCATCCTCAGGGAAGCAAAGGAACTCCAGGACCCAAAGGAGATGATGGTGAACCTGGTGAACCTGGTTTAGATGTGAGTAAAATAGTTCAGTGTATTGAAATTGCTGTATTTCTACCACAAACATATTGTAAATACCGTTCTTCAGTCATCCTAGCTGCCCATTTTTAAACAACATCTGGAAAAAACATTCCTTTTGTCCTCTTCCATTTTCTTGCCCAAACTGTTTGTCTGTCCAGATTTTTTGTTAACTATTAAGTATTTACTGAGACTTTTTGTATTTAAAAGTAGTGTGCCAGATTTAAGCATAGGCAACTGTATGTCTAGTTAGGGATACAAGAAAAGTCACAGCAGTGGAAAACCTTTAGCAGTACATAATAGCTTCGCTTCAAAATGTTTTTCTTTTTAACTAAAAATGGTCACAGCTTAAACATTATGATAAACATAAACAATAGTTTAATGCTCAAATAAACATTTGTTTAAACTGTTGTATTACTTGTAGGTAAACAGTTTTGGTAGCAACACTCAGACTGTTTTTCCACACTCGTCTTGGGAAGTTTTAGGTTCAGCCAAGAACACGTTTTATTGACGCCAATCTCCTCAGCCACCATGCTGGCTGTAATACATTCCATATGTTTTAGCCTGATAAATCTTCAACACTCACAAGACATCATGTGTATAGCCAGTCAGATGTGCAAATTAGCCACAGAAGTGTTTTTAGTTTAGATTTGGCAAATATTTCTGGTAACACAAAGTTTTTCACTGTTCAGTCAATATTAAGAATTGAGTATTAAGTTCCTCTTAATCTAGTACAAATCATGTGTGCTGTTTTATATGTTCTAGAAAAGTGGGGTAAAACACATTGTGTTGATTGGAAGGAAAATGTGTTGTTTTATAAAACAATGCTGGTTTTGAGAACGCTGTTGTTTTGGCTGCACGTATGAGCTAAATAACTGATTTAAAAGGCAATAGAAAAGACACAATTTTCTATCTATACATTATAGTATAGATAGCAAGGTATCCTTGTAAAAGTGACATTGTGGCTAGCTTAATGCACTGGATCTTTCATGTACGTATTTTTTCATGTAAATGTATTTTGTGCACATTTAAAGATCAGGTTAAAATTTTGGAAAAATGCTAAATGTAGCTTGATAGCATTGAAAGGTTTTGCCTCAATATCCATGCTCCCTGAAAACACACGTTAGTTGACCATAGACAATATTATTACATCATGACTTAATCTTACAATTAGGAACAGTAATGAAATGCCAAATATAAAAATAGCACCAAATTCCACACTGATTCTGTAGATAAACTCATTTGTATGGGTACACAATACATAAGCACACTTACATAAGCTAGTTCCTAACAAAACACACCACAATCCAATTACACCATATTTTTAAAGGAAATACTGTAACCATGAATTCATCTTTCAGACCCTTTGACTCCTGTAATCAACTCTAGAGTGGAAACACAACACAAATATTCATCGCCTTGTTGCCCTGTTTTGGCCCAGTCCTTATTTTTACTGTACACGATTGACGTATCCTGTACACACGAAAAGTTGGCGCAGAGGTATTTGTGTACATATACATTCCTACAGGCAGGTATATAAGCCTATCATAATGTTTGAACCAAAACTTTTGATTGGATAAAAATGTCTTCCACAGAATATATACACATTTATGTGTGTATAGATATTTTGACTATACAGTTTGATTGAAATGTTGAAAGTCAATTAATTACATTCAAGAAATTATATTATTAGCACAAATCAGTGGATAAACGTTATTTATTTTATTCATAATTAATTATTATTTAATAATTATTTTATTTACAGCATTCAAAGCTGGATGATTTAAGGAGTATTTGGATTTACACATGTCAGCTGTATATTTGTTTTTATTCGAATGAAAAGCATTAAGATCGAAAGCTTTTTGGCATGATTGCACCAAAAATGGCTGAAAAAAGTCTGTGAAGGGTCAGAGGACATGTTTATTGTTCTTGAATGATGGAAGCAAGAGAGTTCAGTTCAGAGAAGATGGTAAGGAAATGCTAGATGCTAGTCTGTTTACTGTAATAACAAGCCTTTTTATAAAGCATGTGGTCTTAAACCCAAAAATGGTAATACTGTATTAACAAGGCCAACTTCCCGATCCAAAAGAATGTAATTTACACACAAGTGTGTCACACCTGCAGCCCATATGGTAATTTCATTGAATGTAAACAGTACTCATTATAAAAATCTGTTTATTTACCTAGAGTTAATTAAAAATGTATCAAGGAAACATTTATAGGATACTCATTTTATCTGTGCATTAGTCTGTTTTTCATACTAATAATAATAACAATAATCCATTAATAAGCATAATTATAACCAGACATGATTAAACCTGTCTTAATTAAGCACTTGTTCAAATGGAGCCTATTTAAAATGCCCTGCCAAATAAAACAAAACAAACAAATTGCATCTGTGCAAATCCAAATAATTGATATTCTAAAGGTACTTTTTAAAAGATAAAAAAGTTGAAATCATATTAATAACTGAAAAGCACTAAATATAACAAAGCTGTATTTATTTTAGTTAATAAAAATTAAATTAAATTAAACTATTTAATGTTTAAATTACTTATCTTCATCATATTGTAAAATAATGATTTGTTTGTTATTAATAAGCTTTTGCCACTGTCTGCAGAAATATTACAGCAAATGAGTATAAAGAGGATATAGAGATAAGGGTGGTGTCATAGATTTATTAACACAAATGTGCAAAAATGAAAACAAGTGAAGTATTAAACCCTTAAAACTATACCAGCAGACAAAGAGGATTATATCAATTATAGACCAAACAAAATGTCAATCATTTTTATTAAAAAAGATATGAATAACCCTTTTTCCAGATTTCCTGAATAAATAGAATTGTAAAATATTCGCAAATAGATTTGTATTTAAAACAGTGTTGATTTTTTTTTAGTTCTTGGACAAAACTGAAAATTGGATTTAACAGTATAGATAAGCTTTCACATTTGGAGCTGCGAAGATTAGATTGGCTTTTTTCTTCTTGTTGATGGATGTGCATTTTTTATTTTATTTTATTTAAATTTTATAGACTGCTTGATGCCAAGATACCACTATTATTAAGTGACATACTATTGAAGTTGGTGGTCATGGAGGTCAATGAGTAGCTATGGTTTCTCTCTGTTGGTCTGTAGCTCTGGTGTCTTCATTGTCTGCATATTGGCCTTGTTTTTATAAACCATTGTTTTTACAATTCCAAAACAACCTGATCCGCCAACCTGAATTTGTGATATGTGGGTCATGACAATATCAATGTGATAGTTGAAATAGAAACTGTAAAACAAATAGCTACAAATACAAAAAATGCAAGAACATAGACGCCCATCCACCATGCTTGCTTGTAAGACAATGGCTTCATTTGTCAAAAGACAACTTAAAAACCAGAGGAGGAATTTATTTGACACCAAGGGTTTTAATACCCTTTGTGTATTACAGAAATATTTGGTTGGTAACCATGGTATGTTTAGTTAGGACCACATTAAATACAATAAAAGTTAAGATGTATTATCTTAACCACAGGCAGTATTACAGAAAATTTTTGAACTTGACAAAACCTTTAACGGTAAATGATATCAACGGTTATAACTGTGCTTTCCAACATGGCATTACATTTATTAATACTTGAAAATTAAGAACTAAGATATTTTATTGCAGAAAGACATTCAAAAAACACTAAAGATGTGTTACATTTGCCTCACCAAAAGCTCATGCTGTCTTGGTTGCTTGGTAACTGACCCAAAAGTATATTGTTACATTTGTTGATAAGATTTAAGATTTAGAACTAGAAATAAGACATGATTTTGAAAGATAGCAATCCCCAAAAAAATCTAAATTTTACATATATAAACATATGCATAAGTTAAGACCTAATATAAGAAACTTTCTGTAATACTCCCCTGATGTACAACAGCAAGGATGGTCACAATAGTGCACATCAAAGGTGAAGTTGGGATGTGTTAAAATTTATGAAGAGACTCGGTTCGGATACAGCCCACAGAAGAGCAGCAAGGTCAAGTACATTTTTAACCTTGCTTCCCTCCTGTGGGCTGTAACCAAACCAGTCCACAAGGTATTACATTTATCCATCTTCAGATGTTTAACTGAATATACCAGTATCACCTATTGAAGAGTGTACTCCATAACAACCATCTTAAAAAAAAGCCTTCAATAAGGGCAATAGGACATAAAGATAAGAAGCTTATAATTAACATTTCAAATAAAACATACTTTATTCCACACACTATAAAATAATCTTGCCAACTATTATTTCAACTCCAATATCTGCTTATAGATCTTATTTGTTTATTCCTTTTCATATAGTTATTAATGTTTAGTCTGTCCATCGGCACAGTATATCATCGGACATGTTGAGGTTATTAAATCTATAAGAACTCAAATAGGGTCAAGCCAGTTAAAAATGGCTTTGAAAAACTTTTTGATATTTGGGCTCACATCAGGTAATATATCTGTGGCAACGGCCCTCTATGAGTAAGTGTTGTGACTTTTTGATTGCAAGTTTTATAGCCATAGTTGTTGCCAGTATTATATTTCTCTTTAACAGAAGGGTGGTTTTAGGAGAGTATTATTAGGTATTAGGTATTACGAATTATGGAGTCTAGCCCCAGAAAGTAAGTAATCCAGATATGTAACAGTCACTGAAGGCTGGTATAGATGAAGCACTGTGACCACCTCTTTTCAGTTTTAAAACAATGTTGTGTAACAGATACTGATTGGAAATACTTTTGCCATTGAATGTAATGCAGTTAGGCTAGTATAAATTATGGCATGCAGAAATATGGCCTGGAAACAACATTTAATCAACAAAAAAATCTAGAGGTTTTGGAAGATATGAGCAGTAATAGGAATGATAGTGTTATAAACAGTATTATTTCTTTCTCTACCGATTAATCAAACAAATTGCTGTATACTGTAATTACTATATTACTGTCAGTAAAATATAGTAGGTCTCTTGTAGCCATATGACCTGTGTAGGTTTTTTTGTTGGTATGTGTGGACAAAGGTAGGTAACATAAATTATGATGAATGGTGTGTGTCTGTTGAAGTGAAAGACAACCACATAAATTATGATTATTAGCTTAGGTAGAGTAAATTTACTTTGTATCTGTTGTAAACAAACTAAATGTATTTCCTGACAGTTAAAAAAGGGCACTGTGTATAGTATAATTACAGGTAGTACATTTAGGTAAGTACCTCATTTAGGTAAAAGACATTTAAATTTGCAGCATTTGGCAGACACTCTTATCCATTCAGCGACCTACAACTGAGCAATTGGGGGTTAAGGGCCTTGCTCAGGACCCCACAGTCTTGGTGGTGCTGGAAATCGAACACTGGTCTTTCTGTATCAGTCCAACAATCACTAGTTATGTTTTATAGACTCACAAGTTTTAGAATTGCTACTTCTTGGTATGTGTGCCGTTAGCACAGTTGTTTATCATCGCTTAAAGACATTTCATAAATGAGGTACGTTAATGTTTTAGACATTTTCTATAGCATTAAAGTGTATCCAATGTGACATGGCATAGGAAACATTTATGCATTACTGTTACGGACAAACACAGTGGTTGAAATATAGAACTTATGAATCATACTGGCACAGTACCTTATGAGTCATACACAGGGTTACTTTCCTAGGTTTTTTGCAAAAAGCTTTTATGGGAGACATGTTGTGGGAGCCCAAGTGAACCTCTTTTATGTGACAATTAAGTTTTGGGTCAAAATCTCAAGACCAAAATTGGCCATTTCTTAGTACAATCAGTGCAGTTTTTCTGCCCTTTATATTGAATAAACATCCATTTAAATATATGCAGTTAGTTAGCTGTATGTTCCTTGGAGGAAGCACCTTTCCCTTTCCTGTCTGATAGCTTTTATGTGGTAGGGGAGAGCACATGGTAACTGGCCAAGAGGGATAAAACCAGGGAAAGAATCCAAAAAGAAAATCAGCTTTATATAACCTATCGAAGGAATAGTACTATTACTGTCTTATTGGCAGCTAGGCAACCTAACTTTATGGTCAAACACATTATGGAAAAAATGGGAAAGCGAAAGATGTTAAACTACAGTTAACATGCAGGATGATTGGAAAATTTTGGCTGGTATAACATTGAGAAAAGGAAAGGATGAAAAGTTGGGGTCGATGGTGCTACAGAATATTACTTAAAATGCTACAGATTTTCAAAAAGCATACAAACCTGACATCCCCCTAGATACCCAGGTCAATTAAATGTAGGGGTTTTTTTTGTATAGTAAAGATCAGTGGTTTGTATAGTAAAGATCAGTGGTTCTCCCCCATGAAAAACATTGAATCTGATGGTCAGGTCATCTATATTATCAATTATATTGTCAACTTTTGGTAATATAATGAATTTTATTATATGTATATTGAGTGTTTTTCCTTTCCTCTTTAAATTTTCTGTGTTTTGCATATATTACTTAGTTCTTTTATTTGGAATAGATATTTGTATAATTCTACTGTATTACATAATTCATATGGCTCGATTAATTTTCCTCTCCTCGAGCTGTATATATGGCCTCAGTGTGTGTTTTGGATTTGTTCTATCACACTATGGTACAAATTTGGATCACATGGATTTATCATGTTTTTCTTTGCTTTTTTAGTTGTGGGGAATAGTATGAGTAGGTGGGTGGAGGGGAGGTCTGGTGCTTTCCACCAAAGCGATTTTTCATAATGTAACACTGACACTAGTTGGCTTTCATAGAAAAGAACAGCAGCTGGTTGGTATTATGCTGATCCTGATGCCATGCTAGTCTAGGTTTATTTGTGTGATCTGGTCTGTGCAAATTAACTTGAAATGGGATGTTAGTTTGAAAAAATGTATTTCAATTATTTATGTGGTTCTTTAAAATGTATGAACATCTTTTATGTATTACCATTCTCAATTTACCCTTATTTTTTTAAATATTTACAGAACAGTGAACCAGGGCAGCCTGGGCCAAAAGGAGCCAAAGGACATAGAGGGCCTGAAGGATTACCTGTAAGTTAAAGAAAAAGCATCTCTTCCTTTTCGCTCTAATCTAATTGATCTTGTTAGATATCATGCACATGGCAAGTGTTGCTATGACTGACAGGAAAGTCAATTGTCACTTACTCCCAGACCACAATTACTTTATTATAGATACTTTTGCCATTGTCTGTATTGGAAACTCTTGAATTCCAAATGATGAGTGCTAGTTTTTCTTCTAGAACCTTTTTCACAGTTCATGGAACAAACTTAAAGCGGAAAACACAGTGTTTGGTCCACTAATCCTTTATGTTTTTTTGTCATATGAAATTTCTTGTAGCTTTTTTAATTAAACATTTCTTATCTACATCACTAATTTATTGTAAAGTCATATGTTGTTGAAGATATAGCAGTGAAAAACTCTGACACCATACTGGTACAGTGTGTATACTGCATATACTGGACCACGATTTAATGTTTCATGAGTTAGCCTGGAGGAAGTGTCTGCTTGCTCTCAGGCAGAAATTCCAATATGCTCCCCTCTGGACATCATCCATAAAGGAGGAGACTCGTCCTTTAAAATGCTCTTATTTGGAACTTGATGTCTCTAAAGGTTTGGTGCAGCTTCTTACTGGCAAAGATCCTTTTTGTAAAAAAAAGTTTTTTAAAAACATGCTTGGTAATCCCAAGTTAAATTAATGTGATGGTGCATATGAGGATTATTCAGTATATGTGTGTCTATTGTGTTTTATAAACAGTATATCGCCTTTTTTCTTTCAGGGACCTCCTGGACCTGCTGGCCCCCCTGGAGTTGATGTAAGTTAGCCTTGAACAATTAGACTTGTCCAGTTAATGCATGCTGTACTGCAGTATGTACTAGAATAATCCTTATTCATCTAAGCGAATACAAAATGTTTAAAAAAATTATTAAAATTAAAATTATTTTTTGTACCAAAACATCATCAAAACTGTCTGGTTAACATTAGTAATTTTATGTTTTAATAACAGCAGTAAAATTGAGCCTTTTACAATTCATCAAATCCAAAGAGCTACAACCCGAAAATGTTTGGAAAGAAAATCTTTCCATGTGATGCTTTCAGATCAGGAGCTCAAAGTTAATTTTTTTTACTGAAAATAAAATATCCCTTCATTCATCTATATTCGCTTATTCCCAAACTCAGTATCACAGGGGTCTGCTGATGCCTATCCCTCTGACATAGCGCGAGATTCAGCGGTACACCCTGAACAGGTTGCCAGTCTATTGCAGGGTCAAACACACACAACCACACACACTCACATTCACTCCTATGGGCAATTTAGAGTCA
>JAOTQW010000004.1:11493694-11503753 GCA_026260075.1 Sisor rabdophorus
TTCTTTCTTTCTTTCTTTCTTTCTTTCTTTCTTTCTTTCTTTCTTGTTATTATTACTAAAGTAATTACTGTAAAAGAGTTTGATTCTTCCCCTCAGAAATTCTAGATATATGAATTAACTCTTTTGAAACTGAATTTTGGTTATTCTAATTTTTACTAGTAACACGTTATTAAATATTTAAATGTTAACAGAAGCATATTCTTGTCCGAGTTCATGAACTGCTTAATGCAGCTGTAGTGAGATAGTCAACTTAAAAAAAGAATGAATCCACTTTTGTGCACAGGGGCAGTCATTGCAATGGAGAAGTTAGTGTGTAGAGATTTTGGATGCATGTTTCTGCCTCTGTCTTTTTGGCAATAAATAAAGAAGGCATAGTCACAAATCTGTTGTATGGGGTATTACATCTTTCTATTAGTAGAGAGAGTAAAGCAAAAAAAAATCACTACTATTGTGAACAGACTCAGAGTTAGACAAAGCTTGTATTTTATGTTTTAAGGCAGCTTCCATATCTGTTTGGGGGGTAATTTATCCTTTTTTGAGATTTGTTCTTGTAGTTTTTTCTCTTGCTTTCTTGTTTTTGCGTATTTGCGTAACAGTTCTCCTCCCTCACACCATACTCACCATATGGGCCAAGAAATCAGTGTGTAATGCATAATTGTATTACGTGGTTGTGATAAATGGCACTGACAAACAGGTGGAAATTGTTTTTTTGATATTATATTAAACCTGACCTTCAGGTATAAGGCTTCAGATTTGTTATTTTGTCAGGACATAATAGCATGTGTTGGAACAAACTCAATATTCTATGCAGGGAGAGCCTTAGCTCTGACGAGGTGACACTTTAGGAATACAAACCTCTCAGGTTACTGGTCTGTTTCTCCAATTCTTGTCTCCACTATGCTTATTCATTATCTTTGACAAGGGCTTTATTCTACCTGTCTCCAAATTTTTAGACATTTTCACTGAGGCCTAAGGTCGAGATGCTTTATATTAGAGGTGTCTTTGATATTTGCATTTGTTTATTGAATTCTTATTTAAAAAAAATATATATATTATATTAGATAATTAGCTGGCTCAATCATCAGGGCCGAATCTAACTTTAATTGCTTTTGTATCTGATGACTGTGGCAGTTTTAACTGCAGCTGATGTTTAGCAGTCAAAGTCAAACTTGCAATTACAGCAATAGATCTTATCAAGATAGATGTGAGTACTTTGGTGAAGAAGAGAGGGAAAGATATAGTAGCTGCACCTAAGATACTGTGGACACTACAAAAACAAAATGGTTAATCTAGTTATAAAATTGGGAGAAAGAAAATAAAGAATATAGAGAATTTGGGCAAAAATGAGGCCAAAAAAGAGTTTTCCTTATCAATTATAAGTATGACTCGGCCCGATGTTACTAGATCCCAAGAGCCAGATGAATTTCTTCAAATACAAATACAAATTGTAATTTATAGATGTTTATTGTTATTGTGCTGTCCTAGCTTAACAGTAAAAGAAATATTATGTAAATAACCTGCTTATGGAGATTAGAGTAAATCATGATGTAAAAAATTAAATGCGTCATTTATTGTAGATAATATCAAAACTCTCTCTTGTTTGGGAAAAAAAGGCTAAGTGTGCATTTCACAGGTTTAGCTAAAAACCTGTGGTTGTGTAAATGAAATTAATATTCATGGAAAATGTCTTAAGCCAGCCGCACTATTTATGTATTTTCATTGCTCAGATGATGGTTATAATTTTTTTATAATAATCAGAGGTGTGTGTGTGTGAATACTAAAATTCAATCAAATTATTTTCCTACCTGTCCAAAAGAAATACTCTAACCATGACATTATCTTACAGGTTGTAAAGGCTCTTGCTCAGGGGCCCAACAGGAATAACTGGGTAACAGCAATGCTGGGAATCAAACCCATAATCTTTTGGTTAGCCATTCATCATCTATACCTGCTTATTCCCTAGCTTAGTCTGCTAGAGCCTATCCCAGCGCACATAGTGCAAGAGGAAGGGGTACACCCTGGGCAGATCACCACTGCAGGGCATATACTTGAACTCACTCCTACGAGCAGTTTAGAGTCACCAATCAACCTAATGTATGTTTTTTTGACTGTGGAAGGAAACCGAGGGAGGGGTGGGATTGAAGGGTTTAATTCCCAGCACCAACAAGCCACCACTGTGGGCTCCTGAGCAAGGCCCTTAACCCCCATTTGCTCAGTTGTAAGTCGCCCAGGATAAGGGGATTTTGCAAGTGCTGCAAATGAAAATGTAACTCGAGTACCAGAATGAAACCCGGGGGGGTGTTTAAAACTGTACCACTTTTGAATATTGGCTGTTTGTGTGTGTATGTGTGCGTGCTCCTTAGCGGCTTGTAGACAATTCCTCTGGCTTCTCCCCAGGCTCGCCGCAAGCAGCCCTTCTAACTTCTGAGCTGTAGGGCTAAAATGTTTTGCATGTGCTGCTTTTGCTAGGATTTATTCATTTCAGATTATTTGTCATGGTAACAAGAAAGAAGTATAACTAGCGGCATGTTAATAAGCATGATAGAAGACTTGATGTCTGAGTGGGTTTAATTAACCGGCGGTCTTCTCCAACTTAATGGCTTACTGTAAACAGTCACGTCGCCATGCCGTTCAGCCGATAGTTTTCCATTCTAATCACCTCAATTAAAAAAAGAAAGGACTTGTAATCAGCGAGCCGCGTAAGGTCAGAGAGCGTTTCAGAATCTCTTCGTTATGTGGATTTAAGCTGCTCTGTCTCTCCTCGCCTTCTTGGTTTTATCGATGTTGGACAAGGCACTATCGATCCAGCTAAACTCGGATGGAGCTCATTAAAGAGCTTCGTGTTTATGTCCTTGGCCCAGACTCGTTCAGCATGCACATGTGCATTCGCACGTTCTCATCAACCACGCCATAGATTATCCAATGATCTTTTTGGCTGCATGCTGAATAATCCGCATGCTGAGTAATCTTAATGCTAAATCATCTTGGTTGATTTGCTGATTAGTTGCACAGGATGCATTGTTAAAGGTGTTGTTTTTTCAATCTCTGGGAATAAAAAATATCTATCTGTCTGGTCTCCACTATTCCATTTTTGAATTTAGATGCAGTGACATATTCAGTCTCATGCAGAAGGCAGCATAGATAAATGTCATTTAGCACACAGACGGTATAGGCGGTGGGCACAAATTTTCCAAAATCCAATATTACTTTTCGGTCAACTACTTTAGCTTTTCTCCTTCTGCAGATTATTTTTTGCTTAAAGTACCTTATTTTCTCAGTTTTATATGAATAGACTTTAAATTGTCACTCCTTTAAAAATAAAAGCTTTCAGACAGAAAAAAAGCTGATTTCTCCCAATGCACCAGGGAGGACTGACTTATCTGAATGTCTAATCTGGCTATTTTAAGGTATTTTACCTGCAATTTATATGCCTTCTATTTGCTGCTTATATATCAGATGTGCAATGGTCCCAGTCTTGAAGGTCTCAAAAATTTGATTGTACTGGAACTTTTACTGATACTGGTTTTCAGCTGCTGAAGGGTTGGTTTTTGTCTTGGATGTATTTTTGTATATGGTTTTGTCCAGCTGAAATACAGAAGCTCTCCCCTGAAATAGCACATGTTGCTCTAAAACCTTTACACACCTTTCAGCAGTAACATTGTCTTCCACACCATGCAATCTGCCTAAAACATATGCATTTTACACCTGGATAATATTGGAAACTGATAACACATCCATCTCTCATTTGGTTAACAATCAAGAAAGAGGTCTTCATCCTCTTTACCCGGAGGACACATCATCTGCAAATTCCAACAAGAATGTCCAATTTGTCTGACTTGTCCACTTTAAACCAGTCAATTTCAAATTAGTTCAGGGTCCACAGGACATGACGGCACTTTTAGACGATGTTGACACACAGCTTTCTTTTTTGCATGATAGAGCTTTAGTTGGCATCTGTTGGTTGTGTTTACTAAGTTGTAGTTTTCTAAGGCTTAGTAATGTCAATTACTATATCATAACCATGATCGATGCAGTATTGTCTGAGGGCCTGAAAACCATGCCTTTTGATCTTATTCACTGTAAAAACACACCGTTTTACAGAGTAAATAATCTTTACTTCTGATTGATTCTGCTTTTCTAGGACATTGCATGTTACAGACCTGATGGCAAGTAATGTTAAATTATTACTTATGTTGTTTTTACACATTGGTTGTATAAATATTTCATTCATTCATTCAGGAACATAGCAAAACAAAATAGTAATGCAAAGTTAACTATAAAGCTAAGTTTGATCTGCAGTCCCTGGTCAAGATGTTGACCGAATTACAAACAATACAATACATACAACCCATAAAATCACATCATATTTCATGAAATCATGAAGAAAGAGTAATTTCTTTAATTTAGTTTAACTTTAAAGACCTGTAACTGATATCTGATATCGTCCATTACAGTAAGTCACACATTGTTTAAAAGGCCAGATGTAATATTTCTGAGGATCCCCAAGCTTGCTCTGGTACTAAAATAAAAGTGTTAAAATATTTTTCTTTCTTTTTTTTTATTTAAGTTGAATACCATAATCATATCCCAATATTTTAAATGCTAAGCAATGTTTTTCACCTATTTATAAAAGAAAAAAATAAATATCTGGACAAAGTGCATCAACTCCCTTTTGATTTAAAAGAATAAATTCCCACACTTGTGCTAGCTAATCGTTTAGCTATTGTTTATTTCATCAGTAAGCTTGATTGCAGCTTGTTCTTTTGTCTTAGCATAAGTATAAACATCTGTATTATCTGTATCTGTATTATCTGCATAAATCAGGACCGCTGGACAAACCCTAGTAAGATTATTAACACACAAACTGAACAAAATTGGTCCAATAATTGCCCCCTGTGCGACTCCAATGTTACAATAAAGAAATGGTAAGTGTGCATCAGTAATGCTTTCACATTGTTTTTTTAAGTTTAAGTATATGAAAGAATATATAAATATGTTTATGCAGTAATAGAAAAAATTGCCAAATAATTAATACAGTTAAAAGAACCAAAACAAGTCAAGAAAGACAGCACCATGAACAACTGCCTTATCAAGACTGGATTTAATAGAATGTCCCAAATTCAACCTGGCCATAATTGAAATCCTCTATTAACAGCCTTTTCAATTACCTTAGAAACAGCTGTTAAAATACCGATAAGTCTATAGTTACATTAACATGATCACCAGTCTTACATATCACTGCTGTTGCTGCTGACTTCCTTGTAAATAGACATTTTGATTGTTAACAAAATGAGAAAATTTGTGCACTAAGAATATTTGCATGCAAATACAGAATCACTATCAAAAACATATTTGGCCCTAGAACTTGCTTAAAAGTTTTTATATATAGCAGCGGTCCCCAACCTTTATGGTGTTTAATGTCAGGCAGTATTTTCATGGGCTTTAATATATTGGAGAAAAACAAACTGACATAATACAACATAAATGGTTGTGTACTTGCAACTTTATAAGCAGGGTCCTCATAAGGTCACTCTCTGGTTGCTGTCGTAACGTATGGATGATACAATCATATCATTATAATGCTGAATTAGCCCGGATATTGTTTCACTGCAATGGTAACTTATCAGGTGACCGAGACCAGTGTTTTGACATGTGTCATTCATAGACAGATGTAATGGAGAGAATCCCTTAATTTTAACAGAAACATAAACATAAATATGGTAAGTTATTTTCTCTGCCTGTGTGGCCCAGGACAACTTAATGTTGTCATAATTTCTATTATTTTTCTGTTAATTTACTTCTCTATTTCCCTTAGCATCATTTATAAGGCTTTTTTGTTTTTGCTTTTCTTAATTTCTTTTCAATGTTATGTAAATTCCTTTACAACTTCATCAGTTAAGTGCTATTTTTTAAGCATGCTTATTAACTTTCATAACTGTTCATTAGCCTAGCTTAATTCTGCTTTTTTTTTCAACTAAATTTTCCCTCAATCTTGTTAATTGTTACCATCAAACACTCAAAGGCAGCTTCGGAATTATCTGTAGATTCACATTGCAATCTAGTTAATACCTAAAAAAACCCCTGCATTTTGTTAATTTTCTTTCTGATAATACAAGATTATGATCTGATAGCTCTATTTGATAAATTTATTTATTTTTTGCAGTAATATTAAATTAATTTTAGTTTTTAGTTTCTACTGGGCCTAGATTAACTGTACAAGGTCAAAGTGACTTGCTATCTTAAGGCTTTTACCTATTTGACTTCCCATTTCAATTTATATTGTAGTCTCTAACATCAATTAAAGTGCCTTGAAAAAGTATTTATTCTCCTTGGATTTTTTTCCCCTTTTTCTTTAACTTAAATGTATATTTTTTTTATGTGCAGGCCAAGGCAAATTAGCACATAATTGTCAAGAGGAATGAAATAATATATGGCTTTCAAAATTTTATGTAAAAAAAAAAAAAAAAAACTTGAACCTTTTCTCGCATTCTTGTGATTTCAAGTACCTTTAATTTCGTTAACTTAAAAAGGTTATGCATCATCTTTATTGAAATTGTATTCTGGATTTAAATGGACATTAAGATGTTTGCTCTGATATACGCTGATAATTCCAGTCACATGTTACAATATCACAACAATATTGGAAATTAGCACAGCAGTAATGAATTTCTGCATTTCTGTAATGGAACTCTTTAGACCAGTACACCCGTAATCTGCTTTTCTGTAAATCTGCCCAGCAAACAGAAATACTAATAACTAGCATTGATATAATTACTTGAAATCTTTTTAGAGAAAGTATTATAAAAATCAAATACAATTTTTTAAAGTATTATTAATTATAATTAATAATTATAATTCATATAATTATTTATAACATGAAATTGTTTTTAGAAAAATATTTTCTAAATGACGACTGTTCGATACAGCATAGTTTAGCTTACTTATCTTAGATATTTAACCTGTGCATGTCCCGGTTGACCTTGAAAAATATACGATTAATGTCTTCTGTAGTGTTTTGCCTGCAGTCATGTTGGCTTAAATGCATCTTTTATTCTTTTTTCATTGACTGTTGGTACATTTATCAGGTCGTGCTTTGTGGTTTGTATCTGTTGCCTGTAATATGCCTTAAGGGTTGATTGTGAGACAGTCTTACCACTTCCTGCTTAATCCCTTAGCCCATCATACACTTTCTTTTATTTCCCAGGAACTCGCTGTGGGTTCCACCATTATAAATCATAAACGGTGTATAAATATGTTCCTACCTAATTTACTGTCTGGGTTGGTGAGTCGCCTCTGAGTAAAGAATTCCAGACTGTTACTTCTCCAGAGTTGACCCCCCCCCCCCAAAACAAACAAACAAAAAAAAAAAACAGGCAAAGACTAGCGTATTAAACCCGGGGCAACCACAGGACAATTCTAGTTAATATTTTATTTTCATCTCGGTACCGCTCTGACACAGCGCAGCGCTAATGTGGCTAACACAGCCTTGGGAAGGACTCTCTGGAGAAAGACAGGAAGTCAAGCTACCTTAGCTGAGAAGTTAGCCAGAGAAGATGGCTCATTTTTCTCTTTGATTTATGACTGTTATTGTTTCCTGGGAATGGAGTGATGAATTTGTTTTTCACAGTCTTCAATGTTCAGGCTATGAGCACGAGAAAAAGAGAGAGAAAAAAGTGTGTGTGATTTTTATTTTTTTTTTTTCCCCTTAACTTCTTGGACTCCACTTGTTTTTTATGGTGACTAATGCAACTTTTTTAAGAAGCATAAATTACACCAAGACTCCTTAACATTTAATGCTTTTAACCTTGCAATATCACATGCGCTAGCAGGTTGGAAAAAAAAAGTCTGCTGGGAGTCTAGTAGTTTCACTCGTTCAGTAGTGTGAATACATGTGATGCCCCTTTGTTCTGATTTATTGTTAAAATGTTCTGTGTGACACATATGGGTAAACACAGCGACAGGACAAGAGGGGTGTTCAGCAATTTCTATTACAAAGACTAGATGTTTTAAACCCTATTCCAAGAACTGTTATCAGGCCGTGACTGCAGTGGTCCTACATTGATTTCCAGGTTTTCCAGTGCATTTCTACTCTTTACGAATGCACAGAATTTTCATATAGACATAAACGTAAACAAGTGCCTCAGCTAACAGATGTAGCTTGTAGTTGTGATTTGTTTTATTGTTTTTTTGTTTTCGGAGATATATTTATATTTTCTTTTTTATGCTCCCAGGTGTCTGAGCTGTATCTAATATTGAGTTAAATAAACACTGTATATAGCGAGCGAGTGTCGGATTTTAATGTTTTTACTAAGCGCACATTTCTCTTTTGCATAGAATTAAAGAGAAACAGGGCTGCTAAAAAGAACAGGTTACTTATTTAGTGGCTTGTGTACATCCAAATCTCATCCTATATTAAGATGGATATTGAAAAATGTCAAAAGAATTTGTTATTAAACGTCCTGTGGCTAAATCTCAGCTGCATATCAGAATAATTGTTAAATAAAAATAATTGAGAATAATAAATAATTCAGGGCTCAAATTCAAGCCCTTGTCCGGGTGTGTATGAAACCATCTGCATGCTCGTTTTTAACATGTTTTTTCCTTTCAATGTAACAACAAAGTAGCACTTAACATGATTATGATCAGTAGGACACAACACTCGGAATAGCCTCACTTGATTGGCATATCCTGTGGTGGCACTGCCTTTTGTTTAAGGCTTCAGTTTTGCCTCCACTTAAAGCAATGATAGATATTGTTATTCTGATGCGTGCGTCTATCTCCAGATGTTTCCTTTTTGTAAAAGGGCACTCCTCTGTGGGAGGTAGGGAAAGAGGGAGGGAGCGGGCGGGCGAGAGAGAGAGTGAGTTGCTGCTCAATATTAGTCGCACTGATGCACAACTGGACTGATGCTGATTGTTTTACATGTGCTGATCGAGCCAGCTGCAGCCACTCTCATGGAGGAAAAGAAAGAAACGTGATAAATAGCTTGTGTTCTAAGCATCAAAGCTAATTTCCTGTGTCTGCATCTGTCACATGAGTTAGCTCTTTCAGGTTGAAAGTGTTTACTTGATTAGCTGTGTGCTAGCGTTGTCTTGTCCCCCCCCCCTCCAAATCTGTGGCACAGAATTCATAAGAACTGGCACTCAGTCAGGGCGCCGCTAGCTCCCATTGGTTTTTCTCAGGCATGATCTCCAACCATGCAGCAGCTGATTATTTTCCCCTTCTGCAATCTGCTTCACCTGCTGATGATGGGGAAATATGGCTGCTTGCTCATGAGCCATGCATTTCAATGAAGCGCTTGTCAGGAGTCGAGGCCCTGCCCACTCAATATCGCGCTGAGCCACGGCCCCATCTTTCCAGGGAGTAGGGCACTGAATTGAATTTTCTCCCCAACTCAGGAGCTTCATTCCTCAGCCGTCAGCAGATAGGTGACACCCCAAGTCGGTGTCAGGGACTCTCATTACTGACCCCCTTCACACCTGCCCATATTGAAGAAAAATCATCTAAAAGTCTGGAGTGTCTGTATATATAAGACCAAAACTGTTTAAACTGTTATCACAGTAAATTTTTTTTATCAATCTTGATGTATTATTAGTTTAAGTTAAATTTAATAGGAAAAAAAAATCCTGACACAAGAAAGTGTTACAACAATTGATTATGCACACGGTATACAATAATAATACCACCAACCAAATCTGACATTTTAACACCTCATTTTATATTCTTATCAAAAACTCATTAGGTAGCTTATATGGCCAAAGGTTTTCTATTCAGTTTAACCCAATCAGTCATTGATCATCATCTGCTAAACCAACCAAAACTAATATTTGATTGTAATAAGAAGCTAAATTTACATTTACATTTGGCAGGCGTTGTATCAAGGGCAACTTAAATTTATTTCTCTTTCTATAGATTTACATTTACAGCATTAAGCAGGCGCTCTTATCCAGAGCGACGTACAAAAGTGTTTTAAAATTGATTGTTGAACTTCTCAATACTGATATAATAGTAACGCAATCATAGTACAACCAAAAAAGATTGAAAGAGCAAACAGTAACA
>JAOTQW010000004.1:11511592-11530238 GCA_026260075.1 Sisor rabdophorus
AGAAAGACCCCGAGCCTGGGATTCGAACCCAGGACCTTCTTGCTGTGAGGCAACGATGCTAACCACTTCGCCACCGCGCCGCGCTCTTTTTAGTACATAGATTTCTCAAAAAACTTTTACAGCTGTGTTTGCAGCTGTATTTCTGACTGAGCCTAATTTCTCTTGATGCAGTTTATAAACATATCCACAACATGATGCTGTCATCACCATGCTTCACAGCTGGCTGGGGTTCTGTCATTTTAAAGGCTTCCATACCTAATACCTTTAACCACTTCACTAGATTCCTCACTGAATTATTTGGCTCCAGTTAAAGCTTGGAGCAATGTTCTAGCTCTGGAATTAATTAAATAATTTTTGCTGCTCTTATAAATGCTGCAGTGTCTGTAGGGTGACTCTAAAATTTGAATTTATTGATTTTAAAGCTGCTTATAATTCATTTAGATACTTTTACAGCAGAATCGTTAGCTTGGATGTCCACTTATTTTCTTCTTAAAGGCCTTTGCTGATTTACTTGGATTAAAGTGGCATTAAAGATCGAAAAGCTTATATAACACCACAGATGCACTCCCGATCGAGGACAAATTATAACGTTGCCTAATCAGAAGCTCCTTGCAGTCATTGCAAGTTACTTTGCACTTTTCAGTATTTCTACTTACGAATAGTGATAAGTCACATCATCACATGACACCACAACATTTTTTATACGAAATTACCAAAATCCCCACAACAAAAACACATTATAGTATTATAGTAATGATGCCTTTTCGTGTCAGAAAAGGGGAAAACGGTAATTCTTTTGACAACTCGCTACTAAAAAAAGGTGATGCCATTAGTAACATTATTTACCATCACTGGCCATTACACCGCTTCCTGAAACATTGTGCATGGTTTACAGGCAAGTCTTTTGTTAAATGCATAAATCAATCTGATCCATTTAATGAATTTTAATTGGTGTCCGATGTTAATTGAGGATATTTAAAAAGTATTCATTTCATGCACATTTGAACTTGGATTTAAACATTTAGAAAGTGTTTAGACATGTTTAAATTTTTTAGGTGTACTTAAATTAATCTTGTTTTTGTTTTCCGCCAACTAAGCAGCTCTGTGGCCCAGTATTAGCAGATTGGTGGTCCTAAGAATTGTACCACTGAGCCAACATTTACAAGCACTGCATGGCATTTTAAACTCCTCTTCTACCCTCATCATCCTACCATTGTAATCAGGAGGGGAGAGTGTTATTTACCCACAGGCTTGTCGTCTCTTTAGAGTTTTCCAGCCACCCTGTAGCATCCTGGGACACATTCCAGGTGTTTCCACCCAGCTGGCACACATTTCCTACAGAAATGAGACAAGCTGCATACAACGTGTTACACGTAAACACACTCCTGCAGCTCCGTCTGCACACTGCCTGCCAGGCCGAGAGAATGTTTACTCACCACTTAACGAATGAGAAAAAAAATAACAACAGCTGTTTACAACAAATTGTTTCTACATTTTTAATCGCAACAATTATCAGATGGTCACTAGTGCATTTCGATTTAATTATGTAAATCCCATTTAAAAAAAATAAAACATTTAGTACAATTTCTAAATATGATATGTGTCTCGTGTGGAGATGATCTTAACAGGGTTAACAAGGAAGTCCTTGTCAGCACATTAATGGCATGTCTGTTTCCTCTAGTTGATTTTCTCTTTGACATCTTGGCCTCATCTAAGCAGTCCCAACTGCTCTTGTCATTTCAGACCACAGAGACTTTGCCGTCTTGTGCCTTTGTTAAATTCTCCTACCTCTCCATTGTTTTTCTTTCTCTCTTTCTCTCTCGCTATTCTTTTTTTTTTTTTTTTTTTGCATTTCCCTGATCACATTTGTTCTGTTGTCATTATGCCAAGGACATAGCACCAGGCTACGAGGCAGCATCGCCTCCAGCCCATGCTCCCGTCGCTGCGTTTCCCTCCATACCTTAGTTTTTCATCTTTTTCCTTTCATTTCTTTCTATTTTTAAAGACCTGTCATCCTGCTCATATTTTTTTTACTTAAATTCCCACTTGATTCACTCATTATACCTTCCAGCAAAAAAAAAGGGCATTTAAAACCTATTTAATTTAAACGTTGTAGGGGAAAAAAAACTTTACAGACATGAAGTGTAATCTACGATCAGTTCATTTAAGCACACCGGATGCTTTTAATAGCTCAATGGTGTGTGGATGTTCACACAGGCTTTTCTGTAGGCTTCCCACTTAGCTCTGTAAAAACATATACATCCTAATTATTTCACCAGCTAACAATTAAGCAAAGAAACGAAAGGAGCAAAGGATCCAACAGTTAGTTAGAACATATATCATGTCATATTTTTAATCATATGTGTGCTACCTTTTAGACAGATGATCCATAATTACGAAATGTGATTTTCATTGTTGCAGAAGACATTTGGTTATATGTACAGTAAGTGCAAATGGAGTCGCAGTTAAGAAAAAAAAAATCTCCTACTAGTTTAACAATACAGCTTTAATACGTCTATGATGTTATGCTAAACTCAGGCTTAGAAACCACATATTGGTAGTCTCCAAGGCCAGACATTTATTTTGCATGAATTAGCCTGCCCGAAAGGTAACTGGTAAACTGGTAAACTGGTAAAGCCAACTATAGCCGGTAAATGGGCATAAATCAATTAGATACACACGTCTCCCCAGAAAGTCATCAGGATGACTATTAAACTACTAAAGTTTTCAACAAAGTATGTTGTACACATCAGTGTGATGTGAAAAACTGAGAGTATTTTGCTAGAATGTCTCAGAATTAAGGGTAGAGCTGTCTTGCTTAGGGTCCCAGCAATTGGCAGTTGATAGTGCTGTAAATTAAGCCCACAATAATACTTAATCAGCAGTCTGACACCTTAATCACTGAGCCACATCTTGGAACAAGTAGGTAGGTAGGGAGTAGTAACTTGCTATTGATTTAAAACAACCTACTCAATGGAAGCTTGCAAATAAGGAGCACAAGGGTGCAAGTGCGTATACTGGGACAGAACCACTTTTTCTATGATTGGTTTTTATATCTTAGTTTACTTAAAAATGTATCAGTGCAAAAACAAAAGTAAAAAAAAAAAAGCTCCCATAGACAGCTAAAGCAACCGGGTAGCGTTTGTATTTTATACACTGTTATTTTGATGGTCAGAAAGAATGTATAGCTTCATCCAACTGAAGGTCGTGCATTATAAGTTTTGGCTTTTGACAGGGATGAACCAAAGAAAATAGTCTTCTCAAAACTGAGTTTAAGAAGTGAAGCCATTGTTGCGAACAGCATCAAATATGTGATTTAGTTCAGCAAGCATACCGACAATTTTCGGTTGTTCAATCTATAACCCTGACTTTTTTGTTCAGGCTTTAACTAAAAATAAACCTGGAGCCTATGTAAGAAGTGGAAAAACACTGTCATTCACTCCCCTCCAGTAAATAGTAAGATTTAAAAAAATAAATGGCCAAAAGTTGCATTTTGAAAAAAGACCCAGATTTAGAAGGGATCCAGATCTAGAAGTGATAAGTCTATAAAACTTCTGATTGAATCATATTTTAAAGAAAATAGCATGTTTACTTACTAGATAGTATGTGTGAAAAATTCTATGATGTATAATATAAACAAATAAATTATATATTATATATAGGGCGATGGCGAAGTGGTTAGCACGGTATTTCTTTGGGGAGTTAGCATGTTCTCCCTGCGCTTCCATGGGTTTCTACCGTGTACTCTGGTTTCCTCCCACAGTCCAAAAACATGTGCATTAGATTAATTGGCGACTCTAAAATGCCCCTAGGAGTGAATGTGTGGTTGTGTGTGTGTAAGGCCCTGCGATAGATTGCAGACCTGTTCAGGGTGTACCCCCTGCCTCTCGCCTTATGTACACTGGGATAGGCTCCAGCAGACCCCCGTGACCCCGGGTTCAGAGATAAGCGGGTATATAAGATGAATGAATGAATATATTATAAGGGTCCATAGTATTCATACTTAATTATTTCCTGGTTGTTAATTATTTACTACTTAGTTAGCTAGTGCAAATTTTCTCACACAGAAGATAAGTTTAAAAAAATCTTACGTTACATATTAAAAATTTAAATATATAAAGTCCTCTGCTACATTTTTATATAATGATTGAGAGGAAAGCTTTAACTGCAGTATCCTGCTCATTTTTGGCTACCGTTACTTACATTGAGGGGGGCGGGTGGTAACACCATCGCCTGCCTGATGGCCATGGCATCATCGGGATTTCAGCTCAAATCCTGGGGCATGGCTTTTCTGTTCCAACACTTTCAATTTAAAGCCCCGAACAAGATTTAAATTTAGCAGTTGAATAAAAATTTTAAACTCCCCTTGAAATGTAAAAAAAAAAAAAAGGAAGAAGCTGCTGAGAGAAAAGTCTTCTCCACTTTTCTGTATTTATTGTACGTATATATTGTACATGAACACACACGCGCACACACACACACACACACACACACACACATATATATATATTAATAATAATAATAATAATAATAATAATAATAATAATAATAATATTTCTGTGTTGTCAGTATGGACTGGAGCGGATCCTCGGGGAGGAGACAAGCCTGGCACTGCTGGCCCGAGCTATGGATCCTCATCAACCTGCTATGATGACTGACGTGGTGAAGCTGCTCTCTGCCATCTGCATAGTGGGAGAGGAAAACATGTATGTCCCATTATTAAGCACTTGGTTGGGTTAACGAGGGAGAATGACTAGTGTGAAGTTGCCATGAATATAGCATGTGTGCTGGTATGGTGTTAAAAATAGTAAATTAAAAAAGTCATTACCATTAAGTCATTACTGAGACCCATTAACATATCTGATGATGCGAGTTTACATGAATGAATCCTAAAATCGTAATAATTATTAGGGCTGTGTAATGGCAATACATTCACAACACTTTATATTAAATGCGAGTGAGGGTGAAAAAGGGAGAGAGTCGTATACAGTCGTATACAGAATACATAAATATATATTGTATTTATACAGTATATATAGTGGATATATAAATATATATATTAATACATTTTGACAGATTAACCCCTATCCCCTTCACCACCAGAGAGCCGCAGCATACGTTTGTCACAAATAAAGACTCATTATTAATACTCTGCTTCAGTATCATCTCTGTAGTCACGGCGAGGAAACAGGATTAACAAAAGAACACAATTTGTAAAGGGCGTTTATTAGGCCACTCGTTTTCTAAGAGTTGGTTTAAAAAAGTGCCTCGCCGTGGATTGTAAAAGCTAACAAAGCTGTAAATACGGGGTCAGAAAGGGCAACAGAAAGTAGAGCGACTAACAATGGACCATTGTTCTGTGTTTTAGTCTATGCCTTTTATTTTCAAGTGATGTGGATGATGTTTTTGTGTTCAGCCTGGAAAAGGTGCTGGAAGCTATCACCAGTGCAGGGGAGAGGAAGGAGACCAGCCGCTTCAGCCCTATAGTCCAGGGTCTCGCTGATCGCTCCGTTCAGCTCCAGGTGAGACCATACCACCATCCTGCAGCTGATCGCAGTGTGTAGATACATAATCCCCTCATTATCATTCACATTTACATTTCTGGCATTTGGCATCTTGGACTTATCCAGTGACATGTATCGTTTTTTTTATACAACTGAGCAGTTAAGGGTCTTGCTTAGGGTCCCAGCAGTGGCAGCTTTGTGTTGCTGGGAATTGAACCTATGATCTTCAATTGTTGTTGATGTTCAGCATCTACACTAACACTTCCCCTATTACCGCATATAAAATATCACAGTACTACAATAAGCATACTGTAGTAGTAGTAGCAGCATATTTTGTTTTAATTCCATATATGGTACACACACACACACACACACAGACCTCACTCTATATTGACATTAATTACTATTTACAGCCAAACTGTCTTCAGAGTTCTATTTAGTTTCCCCAGGGGAATGGCATAGTCACAACATCTACCGCAAATCCCTTGAGGATTTTTGAAATAACTGGCTTGCTACTTTCTTCAACTCAGTTCTAACATTATAAACCCCAGAGGAAGTCAGTTTTTTTTTTTTTTTGCCTGGCACAACAAGCAAGACATCTTACAATGGCACAGTAACATTATAGTCAACCTATTAGCTCGCTAATCGCGGGAGCTGGCAGGGTGGAAAAGTCTTCCGAACTTGTTACTTTTTTTGGAATTCCTTGCTTTATTGCCATTTTTGCTCTCCTAGGACTTGCTAGAGAAAACAGACTTAAGTGTACTAAGTGGGTGGTGTGTACCTGAAGAAACATGTATGTAAAACTGAGGCTAAATGCGGATTTAACCTCTAGTGTCTATAATTCATTCTATATATATATATTTTTTTCTTTAACAGGTTACATTAGATTAAATCTGTTCTTTAAATTAAGAATGTAATTCTATAATGTGCGTGCATGCGTGCACATACATGCATGCGCATGCACAAAGAAACTAGTATTACATGCAGTGTTTGTGTATGTGTGCGCACGTGTGTGTAGGTTGTACGTGTTGTGTTTGCAGGTATGTAATTGTAAATACATGTTGTGTGTGCTTTTGTGCACTTATATTCACACACACACACACACACAAACACACACACACACACACACACATATATATATATATATATTGTGATTGCATGTATTTACTTGTGTATGTGAGCGTGTTCACAGGTTCAAGCATTTGTGTGTGTATGAGTGTATATCCAAGTGTGTGTGTTTAAAAGTGTCCTTTCATGTAAGTGTGTGTGTGTGTAGAATTGCAATCTGTGACTGGCTGCATTCTTAAGACTGATAAAAGCATGAGTGCTTAAGTTTAATTGGTAGCAGAGAGAGGGGACAAGCGATTTGATCTGCCTTTATAGAGGGCTGTGTCATTTGTATCATACCATTGCCTGCCAACTTGTGTATACTAACACACAAACACCACACAAACCACACACACACACACACTAACACTAAAACACTGCATAAACAACTGGGAATTGCGCTTGAAATACATTACTTTAGTTCTGCATTGCATGCAGTGCAATAAAAAGGAAGGATCTAGTTGGGCTCCTGTAATATTGTGAAACGATGCACCTTCTGACATTACAACTGACTTATGCTGTATAAATAATTTCAGCTAAAAATAGAGAATTGTAGAACTATTTCTGCATAACTATTCATTTCTTAGACAAAAAACCAACAAACTGGCAATCAATCCTGTAATGTAGGAGTGGTAAATAGCTGATAGCAATGATGGCTCATTACTTAACATTAATGTCATTCTTCTGTTAAAGAATGCAGTAAATTTAGGATAAATTGGTGAATGTAAGTTTAGTGTGAGGTTATTATCTGTAATTATGTAATTTACTTAATCATTTAAATTATTTTATCATCAGTTTTTCCCCCGTGCTTGTGTGGGTCTCCCCAGGGTACGGTTTCCATGGACCTCAGGTTGACTGGTGTCTCTAAATTGCCCATAGGAGTGATGAGTGTACCGCCTCATGCCCCATGTGCACTGGGATAGGCTCCAGACTCCATGACCCTGATTTAGAAAACAAGCTGGTATAGAAAATAGATAAATGAATGAATAAATAAGTCTGATTGGACAGTGAACAGTACAAACCACATGGAATCTGAACTTTTCAATATACATTTTTTTGAGTCTCTTCCATATGTAGTAGATATTTTGCAATGTGACCGCCGTGTGAATGCTGATGATGTGCTTACATAATTTTTGATTAGAAATCATTCCGAGGCATCATTCTGTACTGGCATGTTACTACAAACAGCACAGAATGATGCCAGTACAGAATGATGTACTGGCATGTTACTACAAACAGTCAAAAATTTTACTGAATGCGTTTAGGTCATCTTACAGGTAAATGCTACCTTCAGTGTCTGTATAGTATAGTACACTATAAACAGTTTATTCATTCATTCATTTGTTCCTTTTCTTATACTTGCTTATTCCTGAACTTTTCGGGGTCACAGAGGTTTGCTGGAGGCACGATTACACCCTGGACAGGTCGCCAGTCCAACGCAGGGCCACCGGAGTGCCCGGAGGAAACCCACGCAAGCATGGGGAGAACATGCAAACTCTGTCCTAAGTTTCTATCAATTTTTTCCAGTCTTAAGAGGAACAAATAAGACCACAAGATCTCAATAAAGGTGTACTTTTTCCCCACCATGGCAGTGTGTGTGTCATGAGGACCTTGACAAATGTTTAGCCAGGGACATCACGTGGAGAATTTAAGTTTTAGTCAGTGGGTTTTAGTGAAGATAATTCACCTTAATGCGAGGTGATACAGTATAACTCTGGAGACTGAAGTTGTAGTATGCGTTTCCCCCGAAAACACCAGTGTGGGGCAGAGAGCCTTCGCTCCAAGGAAAACCCATTCATATTCGCCAAGGCTGACCAAGACAGACTTTGTGATGTTTTATTTACAGAGTTGGCAAATGATTGTTTTGCCTACAAATGCACACCCTAATGAATCATTTAGAGCACACATTTATATTCTTATTGCAAATTGGGATACCTTCGTTGGCCTTGTGCTACCTTTACTACCTTTTTCTCTTACATTAGATATCTCTCCAGACGTTTCTACTGCCTTGTGGAGATGCTAATGTTATTTCTCTGCCTTTATGCACCGCTCTGCTATTAGGGTGTAAGATATTTGCCTGTGTATAAATATCTGCAACCTCAGGGGACCACATTGTGTTTATCTGCTTCATCTCACAGTATGCGAGTGTGAAAGTATCGAAATAGGGGAAAAAAAACAGTTCTCTGAGTACTCCATACTCTTCTGTAAGCTTAATGCTTCACTAGTTTTGCGCTTTACGTTTCGACAGCCGTGCACAGACGTGATTGTAGAGGTTAACGAGATCACTGCTCAGTAATAGATGACTTGTTCTCACTGGAGAGGATGAATCAACTCGGAGCTTGAAGGAATACTGTTTTCTTTAAAAAAAAAGGGCCTTCTATTAAAACACAAATAAGCTTTTCTAATTAGCCTAAGTGAATAGAGAAAAAAGATCATCTTAAAAGATATCTTTTTGCTGCTGTGATAATATAACCACACTATCGCGTAGGTGGAAGTTTTGGGTGTTAGCGATGTCACAGCAACATAGAAAGTGTGTAAGCATTGTAATTACTTGGCCACAAGAGCAGTAGTGAGGTATGTGTAAAGTGCTCTGTATGGGACACTCCAATGATTTCTAACCAACCCTTTCCATCCAATTTATGTTGTGCAGTATTGTAATGCCGGAACAGAGTCTTTGAGTAAAGGAACATTTTAATGCAGGAGCTATATGATACTATACTATACTAATACTATGCTATCTTTTCTATACCATACTATGCAATACAATACTTGCGTCAGATGCAGTGGTGTAATAAATGCCTGAAAGTAGTACTTGAAGTAAAATTAAAATTTTCCTTGTCAAATTTGTTTTTTGGCACCTCCTATAGTCAATAAAGGAAAGTTGCAGGCATTGAACTACAAAGTATTCTACAGCACGTCTACCAGGTCTATAAGGTTGACCAGCCAAACATTAAAGTGCAATTTTCAGAGATAGCGGGTTTTCCTAATGTGATCGGAATGATGAACTGCAGTTTTAAATATATAAAGGGGCATTTGAAGAAGTATTCGCATACAACAATTAGAAACCTTTCCATTTATTAAATGTGCAAAAATTTGTGATGCACAAATGACCTGAGAAATATTATGGCAAGGTGGCCTGAGTCAACCTTTGATTCCTACGTACATTCTTACAAACAGCACAGTTCAAGCTGGGCGTGTTTTTTGTGTGTGATGTGTTGATGATTCTATTACTTCTGTAATTAGTCTATTTTTTATTAATAGTTTCACATATTTTTATACTTGTAATAGTTACATAGTTAAAAATGTCCTGGCTACTTTTGGTCCACTATACTGCAAGCATTTAAAAATGAAATGGAGACAGGTAGACTATGTTAACCAAAGTTAAGGAAATGAAGAAAAATAAATTACATTCGAGGCATGAATCAGAGTCTCCCGCAGCAGATATTATTCCAGAGAGTAAAGTGTCGCCCACAATATAGTCAACTCTCTGCTCAAATGGTTTAAGTTCATTAAACCCCACCTAACTTTAACTTTTATTTCAGAATATTTCTTTTTAAGCTTAGTTATAGTGCAATTTTCAGACCCCACTGTGTTGGTGTCTCCCACTCAATTATTTAAAATTATTATTCATTCCAGAGGACAATATTTCAATTCAATATTTTTCAAAATATTGTTAATTTCTTAAGGGACCATCACAGAAAAATAAGTAACAATAGAAAACGACCCGAAAAGTAATAAAAAACATTCCTGATAATATAATAATTTAGTTATTTATCTATATTTAATCTAATGTGTGCTTCCAGAATCACACCAAGATTCCTGCCTTTTTTTAATAGTTTGATCCCTAAATTTAAAGTATGCTTTCACCTTGAAAACTACAATGACTTTGGATTATTACATTACTATTATTAACTATTTAACAATTTAATCATTGCATTTGTAGAGGGAGTCATCAGAACTGAAGTCATTTGACAATAAAGAACGTTAAACCTGGGTATCATCTGCATAGCTGGGATAGGCAATTAGATTCCTTATCATTTTCATTAACCTCTCAGTGGGAATGAACATATTGAACAGTAGTGGCGCAAGTATTGAGCCTTGTGGGACTCCGTATATGACCTTATCCATTTTAAGGACCCGCACTGATATTTTGCCAAAATTAAGTTTTAATTGAAATTAAATTAGTCTTTTGTCTGAAATTCATCTCTGAAACCATGTTAAAATTGTCCATGCATCCATTTAACACAAGTAATGTAAATGTAGTTTTTAAGCTGATTAAAAACAAAACTTTCAATTATCTTCTCTAGGAAAGAAAGGTTTGATGTTGCTTAAATTTGGTATTAAACAAATTATACATTTTTACCAGAGGTTTAAAAACTGCAGTTTTTGGGAATTAGGAAAAGTCTCAAAGAAATGAGGCGTTTACATCTGCTTCTAGGCAGTGAAAAATATTTTTTAAAAAAGATATAATAAGTGTGTCAAGTCAGCAGGTTGACGTTTCAAGATTCTGTATTATTTCTTCAAAATAAGAAATAGTAACCTTTAACATTTTACTAGGACATTTTAATACTGTTGCAAGACTAACAAACCCTTTAGTTAACATTTTATATTACTTAATTTAGTCTTGCCACAGTAGCAAAAAGATTGTTGAAAGTTTCTGCTTATAAGGTATGAAGAAAAAGGTCTATCCAGCTATGACTAGTTTAATATTGAATAAATATAGTGAATTTTAAGTATAGTGAATTTTAAGTTTGGTCCTATGCCCATCTACTCAGATTTCATGCAGGGTCTTCTCATATTTCGTACCACCTTTGGTTTCTTTCAGGTTTGGCTTTTAGTCTTCTTAATGAGAGATGCCTGTCTGTCTGTCTGAATCAGTTTTTTTATTTTTTAACGTCTGTTTTTCTTTTAAAACATATACAAGTTCAATAGTGCTTTATTTATCTAAAAAGCTTTAAAATAATATAAAATGATACATAATGTAATCTTATGTATTAATCACACTGGAAGTTGGCCGTGTTTCACTAATAAAATACTGTAAAACAGTGGGACTGCTTTGACATACAGCTGAGGATTTTCAGTCTTAAGTTAACATGGCATGCTTAAGCTCCGCCCATCCTGCTCAAAAAGAATATGCAAATAAGAATTGATATTGAAAAAAAAGATACATTTCTCCTTTTTATCTACCTTATAATTAAAAATCATTAAAATAACCTGTACAAAATTGAAACTCCTCCACAAGTTTTTGCGCCCTTCCAGGTTGTGTGCCCCTCCCTGACCACTGCATAGAAAACGTATCAAGATGATGATCATCAGGACCTGCAGAGATGCATGGTGTACATATAGCTTTCATGAACATCACACTAGTTTTCCATTAATGCATCTTTCAGACATAAACATAATTAGATTCATAACATAATTAGATTTCAGACATAAACATAATTAGATTCATTCAAAATGTAGAAGTGATCAGATTGTGGTATCAACAATGGATACAAGGTACAAGTACAAAAGTGTTTTAAACAGTTACTAGTACAGTCAAAGTCTGAGGAAATTATTGATAACATTTTAGTAAACTCCATCAAAAACTGGAGTTTGGTATATAAAATGTTCAATACCTAAATATTTAAGACAAATTCTGAACCAATGACACTCGGAGCAGCTATACATCCACCTCTCCTAACCTCTTTGCATAAACATGTAAAGCAGAAGTTGGGTGGCGCTGTTTTATTAAAAATGGTCGCACTGCAGCTGTATTCTAACCATGTTTCATTTTAAAACATACAATCCAGGTTGTTTGTGATTATCAATTCACTGATTAGAAATGATTTTTTTGTTTAGTATACAGAAGTTTACAAATGCTAATTACATTACATTTTATCCCCAGAACAAATTTTTGGTTTGATGCACAATAGGCCACAAATTCGATTGGTTGGCGGTATGGCTTGAGAATGCTTTAGTCTTTTTATCACATGATAAAACAGAAACAAGGAATGCTGCATTCATTCTGGGTCAAGCATATAACGGGGAAGGAGAAAAATTCTATAATACTAGGCTATAACGTAACGTAATTCATTTATTCATTTTCTATACCCGTTTATACCCTTACTCTGGGTCACAGGGGTCTGCTGGAACTTATGCTGGAGCACATCGGGCGAGAGGCAAAAGTACACCCTGGACAGGTCTCCAGTCCATCGCAGGGGCACACATAGATGCTCGCTCCTATGGGCAATTTAGAGTCACAAATTAACCTAGGGTACATGTTTTTGAGTACCCGAAGTAAACTGGAGTACCAGGAGGAAACCCACGCAAGCACAGGAAAAACATGCAAACTCCACACAGAAAGACCGCTTGCTCAGGAATCGAACCCGGGCTCTTCTTTTTGTAAGGCGAGAGTGCTAACCACTACGCCACCGCGCTGCCGCGCTATATCATAAAATTCTATACAATGCAATACAATACTATACAAAATTATAATGTAAAACGCTATGCAATGCAGTCGAATAGTATACAGTGAAACACAATACTATAACATGCAATACTATAATGACACTATAATATACAGTACTATACAGTGATGTACAATACAATTCCATACAATGTAATATACAGGACTATGCAAAGTTATGATGTTCTATAAAGTAAAATATTATACAGTGCAACACAATGCTAGGGCGGTGCGGCGGTGATGTGGTTAGAACAGTTGCCTCACAACAAGAAGGTCCTGCGTTTCGATTCCTGTGCATGGGATCTTTCTGTGCACAGTTTGCATGTTCTCCCAGCGCTTACGTGGGTTTCCTCCAGGTAGTCCGGTTTCCTCCCACAATCCAAAAGCATGTACCTTAGGTTTATTAGTGACTCTAAATTGCCCATAGTAGAGAATGTGTGAGTGAGTGGGTGGTTGTCTGTATGTGGCCCTGCAATAGACCGGTCCAGGGTGTACCCCCTGCCTCTTACCCTATGTGCGCTGGGATAGGCTACAGCAGACACCCAAAGCGTGTTTAAAAGATGAATAAATCAATGAATAAACACAATACTATTCAGTGGTATAATATACAATACAATACTGTAATGTATAGTACTATAATCGTATTTTACAGCATTGCATAGTATTTTATTGCATTGTATGTTATTGTTAAGCTAAAACAATCTCGATTGTTAAAAGTGCTATATAATTAAAGGTTATATCTGCTTATTTCATATGTTACATTGTTATTGTATGTATACGTTATAATATTGCTAATATTTTGTATTTCCATTATTAGAAACTAGCATTTCATATTTTTGCCTTTAGAAGAAATATCTTCGATTGCCAGGTTTTTACTGAAGTGTAATCTCTGTATTGCTGTATTTTGTTAATTCTAAAGAAATAACGTTTTTGCCTGGTAACATGGTAACTTTTAACATTTGCATAGTCACTCAATGAATTTGATGGTAAATGGTGCAAAAGATATAACAATTAAAATAGTTAGTTATTTTTTAAGCAACAAAAAACATAAAAAATTTAAAAATTTTAAAGCAACAATTTTTATTTAGTGAAAAAAGACTTTTTTCTTGTAGTGTCTGAACAAACTTCCATCTTTCAATGTCATTTGTATACCAGCAGCTACTAACAGGATTAAAAGTATGCGGGGTTGCTTGTATTCACTTTTTAAAACAGCACTGGTCCTCCTCTGCCTCAGTGTTCTGAACATAAATAGTGGCTGAGGGATCAGTTTGACCTTCAGAACAAATCAGCTTTCCCCACAAAGATTGAAATTGAAAATCGTCTGCAGACGTGGGTCACACATGAACCTTACTATAAACCATCATGACTAGATGATGTGTGAAGGATTCAGCATAGAGCATAAATCATGTAATGGCAGATATAAGTCTTTAAATGATAAAGACATTTTATTTGTTCTTTTTACTGATTATTTATATTATTTTGTCAGGTTTAATCAAAAATTGTGTTGCAGTATTTTTAGGTGTACAATTAAGTGAAAGTACGATTAAAAGTGAAACTGCCTGCCGTATAACATTTTTTACCTCTGCTTTGTGGAAAAACATTGGGGAATTGCTTTGCGCTCCCTCTTTTATGTAATTTTTGGAGACATTAGTGTCACACATCTGCATCTTCAAAATTGAAAACAAGGAAGTGTGTTTGGCGACGGACTTGTCGCGTTTTGTGTAGCGCAATAACATGATGGCCAAATTTGCCAAAAAAATGGCCGTGATTGGATAAAATTACACAGTCACAAAAGGGTAAGAGGCAAAGGACAGAAGTATAGAAATATATGCTTTGCTAAATTAAGCTGCCTGTGGAACTAAATTATGTTCATTTTTCTCCAGTTTAAAATGTTAAAGATGAGCAGTTGCTTAATTTGATTATAAGCTTGACAAAATTCTTAATGATTCATCATTGGTCATTGATTACGCAAGCCCATCACCAGTAAAACCAAACTGACTCCTAATAGCTTTATTGTATTAATGTTATGAAGGATAAGTACGTCTGCCTTAAATATAGCGTAAATTATAAATATTTATACTATTTATACATATTTATATTATGTATAACCGTGTTATAAATAAACTGTGTTAATAAAGGCACGGTGGTGGAGCAGTTAGCACGGTCGCCTCACAGGAAGAAGGCCCCCCGGTCGATTTCTGTGCAAAGTTTGCATGTTCTCCCTGCACTTGTGCGGATTTACTACTTTCTCCCCAAAACATGTACATTGATTAGTAATTAGTGATTTTAAGTTGCCCATTGGAGTGAGTTAAAGTGTTCGTCCAGGGTGTACCCCTGCCTTTTACCCCAGGTGCAGGTTAGGCTCCCCTATGATTTCTGGTTAGTGATTTCCTATTAGGGAAAAAAACGGGTACACAGGATTAATGAATGAAAAGGCAAAAAAAAGTTTATTCTGGTAGGTCAAACAAATTCTATTATTGTTACTGACAATAAAATCGGCACACTACTATAATTGAGCTCACTTGAAGTGGTTTCTGCAACGTTTCTTTTCTTTAAGGTGTGTGTGTGGTTATCGAGGTGTGACATATAACTGTTTAGTGTGTTCATTTTGATCCTTTTCCCACCTGAGGTAAAGACTAGTGCAGATGTTTACACAAGCATGGATGATCACACAATTTCGATGATGACTTAGAAATCACAAAGTACTTCAATGTGTTTCAGTATGTTATATTTACTCGATTTACGGGTAGTATGAAAAAATTTGTTTTAAACAAGTTTAAAAGTACTTTTTTTCTTTTTATCTGTCAGTATCTTGTTGAGTCAATGGCAAGTAATTCTAATCTAACAAAGCACATCAAATTGTCACATGACATAACAGTAAAATAATGCAGATTAATGTTATGTTTTATAATATAAAGAATTTATTATCCATTTCATTCATTTAATTTGCACTTTGTCGCCAGGACTCTAATCAATGGGCTTTGTACTCAGAGTCATTGTCATGCTGGAACATGTTGGAGTCACATAGTTATATTAAAGGAATAATGTAATGCTACAACCAACAAAAATTCTAGACACAACTTTGGCAGTATAGTGTTTATATTAAGGGGCCAAGTTCTTTAACATATTTGAATCCAACACAATAGTTAATTTTGTAATGATGAAAATGTTACTATTTGTGAGAAATAATCTATAACTTTATGGAATTCCTTTTTTAAAGTAACATTCCAAAAACTGACCAAATATAACAACAAAACTATGTGCGGAGTGACAAAAAAGTACCTTTTTTTATCACCCAGTCTGTGATCTCAGATTATTTCATTATCTAATCTGTTTTTTTCCCTGCAGAGAATGCCTGTACTGTGAGATAAAGTGATGATCTAAAAATATCAGCCCAATAAATTCATAAACCAGTAGATGCTCTGCGTGACTCACTCATCAGTTTACAGAAACTCCAGAGACAAATCTCTGAAAACAAAAAATAAATCATTAACAACTCCCGAGCCAGCTTCCATGAGCTCTTTAACGAACCGAATGCTCCACTGACTAATGAAGGTACAAATCCCAAATCGAGGATTATTCAGTTGCATGTCATCTTTGCAGTCCATGGCTTTGTTAGCAAATACACTCCTTATTATTATTATTATTATTATTATTAACATACTTATACTACTGTCACTAAATGGACACAGATTCTCAGTCTCCGCACACAATCTGGTTATAAACATTTCCTGAGTTGTGGAGGATATTATATGATAAAGAGTGAAACTTAATTCCTGGGGATGATTAGCTAGTGGATATGATGGTCAGGAGACCGTTTGGGTAGCAGACTAAAGTTTACAGTAAACGAGAAAGAGAGAGAAGAGCGCATAATCGCAAGATTAATGGGTCTGTTAATATATTTATCTTTCAATATATTTGTTATTGCTGCTAAACAAGAAATAATGAAAACAAAGAAAAAATGATCAGATAAAAACAGAAGTTTTTATAGCTTGCAGATGTTATATAAAAGAAATGTATAATTAAGAATTTTAAGTTTGTAATTTTTAAGCTTATTTTTAGGTATTAAACAGACTAACAGTGAAAATCCTTCTGCTTTCTACTCAAGCGATACGTTAACAGACGTTGTCGGATATTTATAGGGTCTGAATGATTTAGTAAATATGTCTCATTTTATCTAAAAAAAGAAAGAAAAAAGCAAACACACTTTTTACGAATGTGTTTCTTTTCTTGTCACTGTAAAGGAGTCGAGGTTGCATATCCGTGTACCGTTTTAAATTCCAGTTGAGGGATTTTCTAAATTATAGATTAAATTGTAAATGATGTATTAAGGTTTTGAGACTGAGGTCTGAAAAGACCTTCGGCTATGAAGCACCTTTGCATTTTTTAAGTCTGGGTTATTGTACTTGACTGCACAAATACTGAAAAGAGATTTGTAATGTTCTTCCACACAGCCACTTATTTTGGTGAACCTGAACGTTATCTTCTCTTCCTAGGTGGCATGCATGCAGCTCATCAACGCTCTTGTTACGTCTCCTGATGAGTTGGACTTCAGGCTGCACATCCGAAATGAGTTCATGCGCTGCGGCCTTCGTGAGATATTGCCGGTAAGCGGACTGCAGACTGACTGCGTATTAATATTAAAATGAGTTGTCCACTTGAGTGAAATATTGTAAAATGGTGCAACGAATAATTTATGAGACCTCGAGCAGAGGTCGTCCAGCTGAATCAATAGGTACAGCAAGGACCGCATGGCATGTCTCTCTCTGTCTCTCTCTCTCTCTCCCTCTCTCCCCCTTTTATTTTTTCTCTAGCTCTTTCGCTCCCCCTGCTTCTTACGTTTTTTCTCCTTCTGTTTCTCTTTCCTGCATTTTACTATCGATAGAAACGGAAATGTACCAAGGTGCATATATATATATAGAGTGGACACCGGGTAAAGTAAATGAAAGAGTTTTGTGAAGTCTGTGATAAATATATTTATTATTTAAAGTGGAACAGTGCTATGGAACAAGGAAACATGTCAAACATTTCTGAAGAAAAATGAACTTTTATTTCTCCAGTGGGTTTACGTGTTACTTTATCCCCTCTTTATCCACCATTTGTGCTTGGTTTTCATTCCCGCCTGCCGTTTGTCTCTTTTCTGTGTAGACTTTGGCTGCTGTCAGAAATGAGGCACTGGACATCCAGCTGAAGGTATTTGAGGAGCATAAAGAGGAGGACATGATAGAGTTTTCCCATCGCCTAGAGGATGTTAAGAGCGAATTTGAATATCCTTTCAGCTACCAAACTACAGTTAAAAAAAAAAATCACAGGCAAAGACGCCTCTTTGCTATTTTTCTTCCCCTACGAACCCGTATTAATCTCTGACAGTACCGGCGTGGTCATATTTGAAACCAGTCAAACGCGGGTAATGCGTTTCCTGTACACACACACTGTCGCAATTGATTTTTTATTTTCTTACATTTATCTTCCCTCATAAATCATTTTCTTTTCTTCCATTTTGTCAGGGCAATGTATTAAATAGGTTTTTCCCCTTCCGTGTGTGTGTGTGTGTGTGTGTGTGTGTGTGTGTGTGTGTGTGTGTGTG
>JAOTQW010000004.1:11583473-11607575 GCA_026260075.1 Sisor rabdophorus
TGCATTAGGTTGATTGGTGACGCTAAATTGCCCATAGGAGTGAATGTGAGTGTGCTTGGTTGTGTGTGTGTGGCCCTGTCCAAGGTGTACCCCCCTGCCTTTCGCCCTATGTAAGCTGGGATAGGCTCCAGATGACGCCCGTGCAAAGTTCAGGAATAAGCGGGTATAGAAGAAGAATAAATGAATGAAATGAAGCGAGTTAAATTAAATACTTTCATTAGACACCTTTTTCACTTTCCAACTAACTCAAACCTTATATGTACATCGTTTGTTTTATCGAACAGATGCTAGCCAACTTTAAAGGGGTGAGGGGGTGTAGAAGCTGACAGTAGCGCAATACTGGGACATTTTGCTTCCGGCAACCCCAGTGGCATAGACATAGCAAAGGTATCTTCTCACATTACTGCTCCTCATCAAAACCAGCAGACCTGGAACTAGAGCAAAAGCAGCAGTCATCAGAAGGCCATCGGTCATTCTTTAGTTCAGGCTTGTTGGTAAGCTCATTAGGATCAGGGATTGAAATAGTTGCGTCATGTGGAATAAAGTGGCAGTGTTCATTAGTAATGCCGTGGCTTCTTTTTAATTAGAGCCCAGCTCATTTAGTGCTGTCTCTGGGTGGAATAGTCATTGATAATTAATCATGGCTGGCCCCATGCCACTGTATTAATAAACCGAGCACTTGCTAAACCCTTGGGACTTGTAGATTCTGCTTAGCTCATGCACCTGTGTGCATAATAATAATAATAGCAACAACCTTAACTATTTTTGCTTTTCTAATTGGTTCCTAAGTCATGTCAGGCTAAAGACTGCTTGACATACCATATCCAGGTATTTCAGACATCTTCCTTCCGTTTTATTCCTCCCTTAATAAATCCCCTCACAATCCCCACCTCTCTCTCTTTCTCTAATGGCCTATCTGTTTTCTCTGCCACCCTTCTACATTTTATTAATAACTCTCCACACCAGCGTCCCCCATCAGATCTATAGGCATTATGGCTAACACTTTCCCACCGCCCCAACAGAGTCCAGTACGGAAAGTTAAATCGTGTTACACCATTATGGTTATTTTTTATTTATTCTTCTGTCTCTACCTCTCCTTGGCATTTGTATTGTTCAAGTGAGGTGGCAACAATTGCTCTCTTTGAACTGGTAGGGTTGTGCTTACAAAAGAAACACGTTACTAGGTGATGGAAGTTTGATTAGGAATGTAGCATTTGTTTTGTATTCATAAAATCTGTCCCTCTGTGATCCTTTCTGATTTCTGAATGCGACTGTTCCAAAGTCGTTGTCTGCTTGAACATATAGTTAAGTCCATACCTAACCAACAGTTTCCTTTTTTTAATTTGGAAACATAACATCGCATCACACACTTTAATTATCACATGTAAATCTCGACAGCTGTATCTAAAATAGCAGCTTAAAACTACAGGCTTTACGCACAGTCAAAGAGGCTTTAATCTGTTGGTGTGTCGATATCCTCTTGAATCAGACATTTAACAGTTAATGTTCTTAATAGCACATGACATGCGCTGACCGCATTGTCTAAATATCCTCCGCCCCTTTCCACTTACCTTAACTCACATATGCATTTGATGGTCTAGTTAAAAGGGCGGGAATGTATGCCCTAGTATGCCGCAAGAGCAGCACCCTTGAATTATCGAGAAAAAGTGTTGGCGCTGTCAAATTTAGCACTTTATCTTTCAATTGTTCAAGCATATTTTGTTGTCTCTTAAGAGTTATGTGACCGCAGATTACTAGAAAATCCTTGTCCTCTATTTTTGAATATAATTAATTAATTTATAGTGTAGCAGTGTTTTAGGCTTTAGCAAACCAAAATGTTTCTATTGCACACACACACACGCACACACGTTTCCCTCCTGTTGACTTGAGTTTATTTTTCCGGGCATGTGGGTGAGATGCATAAACCGTATAGATGCTTCATCTCTTTTGCTCCGTCTCTGCCTCCTCTCTCCTCCTTCCCTCTCTTCATCTGTGTCCTACCCTCTTACTCGGCTTCTTTGTTTCCTCATTCGCTCCATCAGAGGGAGCTAGAGGTTGTGTGTGAGCAAAGAAGTGCTTCGGTCTTCCATATTTACTAAAAGCCAGACTCGGTTCTCCCCCAGCTGCCATGCCAACAGCACGTAGCACAGAGGCTGCTTAATGTGTTAATGCTCTCTGATCTCACATAGTACAATTCAAGCACAATTTTCTGTTTTCAATTCACACCCTGGAAACACCTTTTATTGTGTATTCGTGTCGGACAAGGAAACCAGTAATAAATGTTGTTGAGAAAATTGTTTCTCACTATTAAGTTCAGGAGGTAGGTTTAAGGTGGGGTCATGATTGTCCACCTAAAATAAAGCAAAAGCAAATATGGTTAACTGTAAATTCCTGGTGCTGATTAGAAGCAGAAAATTGAGCATTTGAGCCTGCATATGAATTAATTTTTAGGTCTACATTCATAGCTTAAGGTAGAGTTCCCAGTTTATGCTTTCATCAGTGTGTGGATGAGTGAAAGAAAGAGAGAAAGAATGAGCGCGATAGTAGGTGCGTAAGCAAGCGTGCGAGAGAGCGAGAAAGAGAAAAGAATCTAGATATCCGACTTGTTTTCATTGTAACATGGATTGATTCAACTGTCTTCATTTACAATCACACCTGTTTGTATGCTTTCAAATTGAAAATCTCTGTTGACCGTTTACAGGAGATGTTATATGATCTTATCCGGCGTTACCATTTGCCAGATGCACAGCGTGTCTGTCACCATTATTTGCATAATTTCCTGCATTCTTAATCCCATACAAATGAGGCTACAAAACCTACATCAGTTTTACACTACAATTTTGGCCACAATTTGTTTGTCTAAGATGAATTTTGGAAGATTGCAGAACCCAAAACTAGAACCTGTTGTTTGCAATTGCACGTTTGACGTGTTCATCCGCCTCCCATGAAATTTTGGGAGTGTCAGCAGTTTCCACTTCTGCTGTCGATTTAACCAGTAGCATGACAACTTCAAACTACCCCAGAACTGTGGGGGGTGGATTGTTTATAGTTGCTTATAGGTATTATTTAGTGAAAGAATTTGGTCACAGACTAATGTTTTAAACACTGGACGAGTCTTCCCCTGTGTGTCAGTTATGTGTTTTCACTGCCCCACTGTATGCCAAGATGTCACACAAGGCATTTGTCTCATGGTGTCTGAGATTACAAGCACATGTTGCTCTTAAACTGGCAATGATGTGATTACACACTTGTATTGAAATCTATCAGAAAAAAGATGGTTGCAAAGATGCTTAAGTTACCTACTGTGGTTTAAGGTCCATAGTTAGGCCTGGTGGAAGAGAGTTGCAGTGCTAAAGATGTAGCCATTTGTAATAGAAGCAAAAAGACCCCGTGACTGGGATTTGAACCCAGGACCTTCTTGTTGTGAGGCAACCGTGCTAACTGTTAAGTTAATCTTGCTGTTCTCTTATTCGAGTCCTTCTTTTCACTTTAAGTCCACCAGAGAACCAATGAAAAGGCAACTAATGAAAAATTAGCAAAAGCTTTGTAAAGAGAATGTTTTAATAACACAGGTGTCTACAAGAGTGTTTTAATTCTTTTCAAGCATCTGTTTTTTATGCAAAATTTATACAAAAGTAATAACCTCATCTGCCATTTTATCAGTACCATTATGTTATGTTTAAAAAGTGTGATCCTGCATCACATTATACACACACACACACACACACACATACTGCAATTCAAGTTTAACACCAGTAAATTTATTTTCTCTTGACAATAACTGTGTTCTATTTAACCATGGACACACACACACTTGTTTACGTTCACTCACTCTTGTTCACCTTTGGGGCAGGTTATCGCAGCTAGGTCACCTCTATGCATGTTTTTGCATAGTGTGACAAAAAAAACCTTTAAATTATGCCTTAAAGCATTAAATGATGTTTATCTTTATTACCTTTTTTGCTTTCTACCATGGAGGAACCGTCAGTTTTATCTACTCAGATGGTATGAACAGATTTGTTGAAGCATTTGGTTTGTTCTATCTGTACGGAAGCAATAGTAAGTGCATCAACATAAGGCTAGATTATCTTGTGAGCTCTCAGACCGTTCCGATGCCCTCCCGGTGTCCTCCCTCTTCTCCCTGGCAGCTTTTTCCCTGCCTCCTCTGCACTCAGCAACCCTTGCTGTCTTTAGAATGCTAATCTTGCCGTGGCCTTGAGGAGAAAGACAGGACAGTGCAAAAGCGTACGCTGTTCCACCTCAACTATAAAAGCAACCTATTAAATAAGTCAACGTTTGTCTAAACCATATGAATACCTGAACTATATGAATACTTTTGTTTTTGGAACAGCTGTAACAATAGCACTAATTGAAACTTTTTTTATTTATAAAAACCTTAGTATTGTCAAAACAATGTAAATCTCAATTTGAACCAGTTTCAAATGTGTTCTTTGCACCATAAATTGCTAGCTTCACAAACAACTTGTACACGTGACTAGCTTAAAGTTACTCCTGCGGCACAGTGGCTGTAGTACATGTAGTGTTAATACTTATTCCAGATGTTTAACTATTGTATATTGGTGAAATAGATATTAGAAAATTAAGGTCCATTAATAGAAAAATGCCTAAGAGTGTAGAAAAATATCAAAACAAACTATTTATTATTCTCTAGTTAGCTGTCTGAAATGAACGCATTCCCATGAGGATTCAGCCTACCCTATTTAGTAAAATATTACACATTAAATGATTAATAAACACACCAATACACACAGATTGTGTAGAAGTGTCCCAGGTCATCTAATTATATAGTAGGTATAAAATTATGAAAGCAATTACCCAAAGAGATTTTGGGAAAAGAGGGTTGCAGACCTTTAAACATGAAATAATAAATAATATTTTTGGCTTTCATGAATTATTTTAGACTCAAAATTAGAAAGCGCTCCATTGCCAGTGGGTTAATAGTGTTTGAGCAGCTACTATGGCAGGTTGAACCTGCTCAGCTGGTGCCTCTTGTTTTGCTGTCTTTTCTGGTCAGTACATGGATGGTGTACTGTTTTGCTGTGTACAGTGTAAATGCAAATATTGGATACGGTCCAATATTTGATAGTCACAAAATTGGACATCAGTATCTGTTGTGTAAATGCAGCCTATAAAATCTGCTATGTCCTAATAATAATTAGATTGGTAAACCTGTTTAACAGTGAGTAACATCTTTAGTAGTTTAGGTCAATCAATCAATTTAAGTCCCATCAATTCCAGTCCTCTTATCATATGCAAATCGCTCCACAAATAGCATTTTCTGTGTAGCTGTATTCTGATTTTTTTATGTAAAAAAATGGAATTTTTTTATGTGAAAAATTGTTTTTTTTTGTCTGTTTCTGTGTGTAGTCTCTGCGGAGAACCTGGAAAAGAGTTTAAAGCAGATGGAGAAACAGCTGCTGCAGCTGGAGAAAGATCTGGACACCTTCAGCTACCCTGACAACCAAGATGACATGTTCTACAGAAAGATGGCCATATCCTTTATTTCTCTCACACAAACACACACACACACGCACACACACACACTCCTCCGAATGTAGGTGTCCAAGCGCAAAGTTTATTTGTAGAACCTTTCACCGCAGGCCTTCCACTGCACTCTGTCAAACCCACACTCTTACACACACACACTTTATAATCAGATCCCACGTCCAGTTATGAAACTGGCTATGTATTTTAATTATTAACCACAAATGTCAGCAGGTCATGATTCAAGCTTCAAGCAGGTGTGTGCTCAATAATGGAGTTTCATTCTGCACCCTGCCTCACACTGTTTTTCTCCAACGTTCGCTCCAGATGCAGGAGGTGCTCTTTAGCTTCAGCGTGTCGAGTTTACGCAAATCTCTGAAGAGTTCCTTCTGCATTATTGTTGCTTCCTTATCTCACCTTGCCACATAGGTATATCTCCACCTAAAGAAAGGAAGGCAGAAAGAGAGGAAATCATTTCAATAAATGACTTCCTTATTCTGAGAAATTAGGGAAGTTATAAGGGCAGTGTGGTGCAGTGTTGATTCTGTGCTGCTGGAGCTTTTTTTTTTTTTCTTTTTCACCTCTGCTCTCTCTGACATGACTGGACAGGAGGTAGTCAGGGGAGATCATTATTCTGCATGCACCGTGTTTGTACGTTTCTGTGATTGATGCACTCACTGTGTTTCTTGCTGAAATGTAGCAGAGGCCCTTTATCCAAAATCTCAGCAGCCGCACCACGCTGCAAGGCTGCAGCGCCTCGCCTTAAATTTACACAGAAATTTAAGAAATGAATCAGAGAAGTATCTCTATGTCTTTTTGGTAATAGCGTATAGTATGTGTCATTCACACCAAAACGATGATCATTACCAGATTGGTGCATTAACGGCTCTCATCGCAAGGCGGATTGAGATCTAGCAGGTGTTTTGCCTGGGGTGTGATTGCTCAGCCCTGCAGGAGCTTCCAGAGCAATGATGATCTTATTTTCTCCAGTTAAATATTATATAATCCCCTGATAATTAGGGCACAAGTTTTTTTTCTAAGCTTCGCAAAGTGCACTGACTTGATAAATAACTTCTTAAACATCAAAGTTAATTTTAATTATTTAGTTTTTTTAAACCAGTTTATTTAATTTTTTTTCTTAGCAAAATTTTTAGCTGGACTTTTTTGTAGTAAAAATTCTAGGTGTGGCAGTAAAAACTGCCTACAATTTGAGTTCTATCCAACAAATAACCTAATAAATAAAGTCAATAGTCAAATAAATGTACTATTTGATCAAAATGAAAGGCAGATACCGGCCAGATTCTAAAAAACTTTCAAATCACGAGTCAATATTTTATTTAGACTAGAACATAGATAACATATCTGATTGAATCTACGTTTTTTTTTTTTAATTATACTTACAGAATAAGTTTATTTCTGTTTTGATGGCTGCTACATGTATCTAAATAATTGGGACAGGGCATGTTATCGTGGTGTAGCATTGTTTTGTTTTGTTTTTTTTTTCCAAATCAATTTAAAGACAGCTGGGGTTTTGGTGTTAAAATTTGGTCCTGTTCTTGCCTGATACTGGTTTCCAGCTGCTGAAGGGTGGGTGGTCAATTTTGCCCCGCTATAAGTCGAAGCAGATTCTGCATCTGTTTAGAATAGAAGTGCGCATCAGAAAATATTCAGCAAATAAAAGCAGGGAGAATTAACGGGCCGGCAAAAGGAAAACTGAATGTATCGCATACTATAATTTGGATTAGTCACCAAAAATATTTAGCACCAAAAATAATCCTTAGATTTATATACTTTTAAGTGTGCAGCGACATAGAATTTTGGCATGCCGTTTCTTTCTAAATTTTTGGCTCAAGAATTTAGATTTTGAAACAAATTTTAATGGACATGCGATCAAATGAAATTAATTTAAACGCCGGCTGATTTGTCTTTACGTTACTTGTGTGATTTTTTTTAAGGCTTTTTTTTATTATTATAAGGTGATTGATGTAAGACTATTTATTGTTAAAATTTACTTAATTTACCCTTTTTTCAAAATGTTTGAATACCTATTTATAAAAATTTCAGCATCATTTTTTGTGAATTTTGGGGGATTTAGTGTCAATGGAATTTGGTATCATTGTAAGTGGTTTTAACACCAATGTGCATGTCAGACTCAGTCGCAGGAGCTGTCCAGTACCTGCCTGATTTCATTATAGAATGAATAAGTGCTTTATCCTACTTTGTGTGTGTGTGTGTGTCTAAGGGTCTATGTATCAATTGGTTTAAGAAGGTGTCCTGACATGCCTTGAGTCCCTGTGTGTCACTGATCCGTATCTGTACTTCAGTTTGTTTGCTCATGACAGCAGTGTGTGTGATACAATGTTCAGACAGTGTGTGTGAAAGATTGTGCTGTACCTTAAAGCCTAGCAATGAGTGTCCATGTCAATTTGTCCGTGGATGAGAGGAGGAGTGAGTACTTTAGGCTTTGAGCAGCATTTGGTAGTAATACTGTGTGGTGTGTGTATATATATATATATAAATTTAAAAGACAGTATATTTACAAATAGCCAGAATATCATTTAGAAAGGAGAAATATCGTGTCTTGAAATAATTTCTAAAGGTGAGCTGAGTTAGGTTCACAGGTGTGTGTTTTGCTCAGCTGTTTTGTGTGTGATTCTGTCCATCCATCTCAGACTCCACATTACTCACATTGCCATGTCCTTGTTGCCATAATCCCCCTCCGTCCTTTTACTTCATAGACCTAATGAAGTCTCCCATGCAGAAACGCGCACACACTTTTCATTAAGCAAGTTATTCCCTGGTGTTGTTCTTACATCAGTGAAGCGCTGGTGCAAACAGATGTTTCGCTTTGTAAATCAGCCCGCAACAGTGCAGGTGGACTCTGTCAGCAGAAAAGTTCTGTCATTCGGACACCCTGACGATGCAGAAGAGCATCCAGCAAAGACACAGTGCTTTCTGACATCGGTTTCTCCCTCCAACCGTAATGCTATACATCCCCTGCTGTTTGACACTGGGAGGTCGAAATCCATTCTGGGGATCGATCCAGGATTTGACTGTTGTGTGTCCATTATGGGCAGGCATCTAAGACATTTCTATCTTTTAACATCAGGGAAATTACTTTATTTTAACCATTTTCTGACCTTAAGTTTATGAGAAAATCCAACAATCGTCCAAACAATGCTGCTCTTTTGGCCGCTGGGCAAAAAAGCATCCGAGCAAAACCGCCTTATGCTCAAATATTAAAAATAACTGTAAAAAAGCAGGGTGTACTTGACTCTTGTTAAAAAATATGAGCATGTTAGCATGCTTTTTCATCGCAGACTAGTGGGATTCCCGTGGCAGAAAACATTTTAATGATGTGTTCACTTCTCCAGGGTTGGTGTACCTTGTGCAAGTGCTACATCATTTGATGGTTGATGTGTTGTAGAATTTACGCTATTCCAGTGTTAATAACCAACAATTGTACACCTAGCTTTCTTTAGGTTTGCTTTTAATTTCTGTAGCAGTCTTTTGCTTGGACAGCGTTTTACCAGGCCTACATTATTAGCGCTCCTTGCTGTTGTGCATGGTGGAATCGTTCTAGAGCTCCAAGACAGGGCTCATATGGCACAACGTATCCATAATAGTATTAAAATTTGATTAATAATGTCTATCCCTAGTGTCATAAAGATTTTAATGTTACCTTGAAAAAACGTTTGTTAGATTTTCCTTAGCTGTAATCGTGTTCAAGCTATCCTAATCCCAGTTTCAAGAAAGAAATATGGAGTCCAGGTATTTTGTACTTTTGCTCAAACATACCTTTATGATAGAAAAGCAACAGAAATTGCCAACATGAGGATCAGGGTTGGAAGCTCTGACCATGTGTCCTAAGCCACTCGACTTTAACTGATGGGTAAGAGAACAGTGTAGGCAGCCTAATCAATACGCCATAACCTGCAGTGCATCGCTTGCTTTCACTAACTGTTGCTTTCCTAACTTTCTTCTTTCAAAAACACACCAGTACATACAGTGAAGTGGACGGGCTGAAAGGTGATCGATTGCTGGAGTGAGCAAGCTTTTAAAATAGTGAAGGCGAAGGAAGATAATCTACACTTTTCCTAGCTGTTCAACTATAAAAAGTCTAAGATGTTTGCAGGTTGACGCTTCTTCCATTTCAATTTAGAGCAACTGAGCCGCTTCGTTTAAAATAAATGTTTAGGGAAGGCTAATAGGGTTTTTCATTGAATTTGTGTTTAAAGTACTCCTAAAATTCCTGAAACACACGATACCAGGGTGTTGTTTCTTCCGAGCAATGGATTTTCATTAAAAATTCCATTCAATGCAAAGCAAACTCTAGTTACAGAATCATGTACCCCTACCCTCTTCCCCCAAAGTACCCTCAGACAGTTGTAAGAATTACAAAATATTCTAACACAAGTACCTGTGTGTAATTAAAGATGGTTCCATGTGTACTACCTGCAGATGCAGTACATGTGTTCTGGATCAAACCAGTTTAAAGATTATGGTGTAGCTTTAATCTTCTGTTGTCTCAAGTCTCCATCATTAATCTTTTAATTTCCTCCAGCAAAAAGGTATTACTTTAAGATCTATCATGAATTCAGAAACCACACTGATGCGGAAAAGCACCATAAAGCTACCATAAAGTGGTGTCTCGAATGGCTAGGGCTAAGGATTGTTGATTGAGGGATTGGGGTTCAAGCCCCAGCTGACACTGTTAAAATCTTGAACATTGTTCTTAACGCTCTCTGCGCCAGACTGGCTGTATCAATACCATTTGCTCGTAATCCCCCACTTCCCAATCTTCCCACCAATTTATACCAAGAATTGCCCTATTTCTATAGATGCTTTAATTGCACTATTCCGATAGATGCTTTTTTTTATGTTTGCTGAACAGATCAAACCAGTAGATGAGCTAAATCATTTGAACAGAGAAAAATAGAAATTCAACTAAATAGAAAATAAAAAATTCAACTAAAACTGCATTGAATCTGTTCTAATCTAAGTTATGCTACATTTTCTGTTCCTTGTTACACACATTACCTACATTTTTGCTATCGTACTAACCTGTAGGCTGATTTATGAATGAGCATAAAAGTCCATTCAGCACATACACTACTTGTACATGCTTGTGACATTTACTTAGGGAAGGGGTGGCCTAGTGGTTAAGGTGTTGGACTGTTACCAGAAAGAACGGGGTTCAATTCCCAGCACCACCAAGACACCACTGTGGGTCCTTGAGCAAGGCCCTTAACCCCCAATTGCTCAGTTGTACGTCACTCTGGATAAGATGCCAAATGCTGTAAATGTAAATGTACTTGTTGCTTATTAAATCCTTCACCATTTCCAACACAACAAAGTCTTCACACACACACACACACTCGCACACACAGGTGCCACATATCAGAGCTTAAACTTAAATAAACACACCAGCAAAGGCTTTTTTCTTTCTCACTCTTTTACACAAACACACACACACTTTTTTTTCTTTCTCACTCTCTCTTTTACACAAACACATACACACACACACACTTTTTTTTTTTGTCTTACACCCTACTTTTGATGAGCTGTGAGATAAGCTGTCACCTAGTGCGGCCATTGCACCAAACAAAATGTACATTTAAACAACATTAAAGTCAGGGAATATTTGCAGCCCCCTTGAAGCAAAAATCATGAATTTGAGTTTAGTTTCTTACGTTTTGTTTTAGTGACACTTTCAAAAAGTGAATGAAAAGAAATGAATTTGTAATAGTTAGGGTTAATTTGGGTTAATTTCAAAGCACTGCAAGATTAAATATGTAACATTCTCAAAAAGAAATTGCAAGAAAATGTCACTGTTTTGTATAGCATTGTTGTGGATGAAAGATATCATCCTCATTGCTTATTATCAAGTATTAAGACTTTATTCTTAAAGTATTTTGATGCTGTCATTATAATCATAAGGATGTATCCACAGTTTTGTTGTTGTGTGGGAAAAAAAGTTTAGAAAGCAAAAGTTTTTTTTTTAATATCTTGGATGATCTTATGCAGCGGATGCTAACCTAATGCTAATTAAAAAATTGTTTTGGGTCATATATTTATTAAAGGGTTTCATATTTACAATTCCTGTGATTTTCATGCTATGTGTTAGAACACACAAGTTTCTTTGATCTGTCTTTATGCTACAGGGTGTCACATAGAGGCTCAACCAGAATTCCGCATTTTATTCTCGGATGTTTCCGATTCCTTCGAATCCGACACAGAATTTTTCCTCTTCTGTACCTTTCGTATTTCATCTTTTTTTTTCCCTTTCTCTTTCCGAGCTGGCCATTGATTTCTCTCCGTCAGTAACTTTCTTTGGACAGCTCCCTGTTCCTCGCTATTGTGAGAGAAAAACTTTGATCTACTTCAAAGATTTTTTGCTTCACCCCCCACCCCCAAGACAGGCCTGTGTTTTCATCCTACTCTTTTTGAGTTAATAAAGCAAGGTGTGTGTGTGTGTGTCTGTGTGTGTCTGTGTGTGCCTCAGCCTTTGTTAAAATGTCTGGTTCTATGGCCATGTTTGAGTGTGTATGTGTGTGCCTCTGTAAGTGTGAATGGATGTGTGTGTGTGTGTGTGTGTCTTTCTATGTCTGTCTGCCTGCCTTTGGGTGCTGTCTGATTGATCATATTAATGACTGTTTTTTAAATGTACAGCTGTAAAATCCAGAGATTTTCAAAGAAACATGATCTATCTGAAATATATACTACAAATAATCTTGTTTTGTATTTAAAAAGTGTTCTACATCATATGGTGGCTGGTAGTATGAATGAAATTTGGACGTACTACGTGTCATGTTAATGTCATGTGACATATGACACCAAATCAGTGCAGGTGCCTAAATTAGGACTAAGTAACTAATTTTGGTGGAGGCTCAGAGGTTAAGGTATTGGACTGTTATTCTATAGATTTCTATTCAGTTAACTATATTAGAGACAATTTTTAGTCTTGCTTTAAAAGGGTGTCTAACATATCCTAGAGATGTAAATGATCAGAAGGTCTTGAGTTCAAATCCAACCAACACCAAACCAATGTTAAGGCCCTTAAAGTCTGCAAAATTAAATCACTCTGGATAAGCAGGGGCTACAGATAGAGTTTAGTTACTCCAGAGCTGCTGAAACCCATCTGCAGTGTGGTCAAGTTCACTATATACCTTAGTTTTACTTCCCACGGCACTACCGAAAATTTGGTAAAGTGGTAGTAAACGAATATGCAGTTGGGCTGCTTATTTGAAAGATTGTGGGTTCAAATTCCAGTACTATTGAGCTATCACTTCTGGGCCCCTTAATGATTAAAATGTAATAAATGTACGTCACTTTAAATAAGAGCATCTGTCAAATGCTAGAAATGTAATATTTTTATTCATAAAAAAGGACCTCCTTCATTTTTTTTTCCCTACATTTGCCACTTCCACCTTATCTTTAATATTGTGAACTGGCCAAATAACAAAAATGAAGATTTATCGTTTACATCCAAAAACTGTCTGTACTTTAGCCTACTTTTATTCTGTTAATAAAAAGAAATAACTCCCATAAATAACACAATGTTCTGCAATATCATGGTGTTAAACTCTGTTTACTTTGTTCTACACACAAACACATACAAACACACTTGTTGATCCTTAACTAAAGATTCTCACAGCTTCTCGACTATGGCAAGGGGACAGTACCAGAAACTGGTGAACATGCACAGCAACATGAACACACTGTTCCAGAACATGCTGGAGTACTTCACCATCGACCCTAAAAAGACCTCAGTGGAGGAACTCTTCACAGACCTGAGCAACTTTCGGGCCATGTTTGTGGTAAAAGTTTAATTATGTACAGTATGATGATGATGATGATGATGATGAACTGATCCTTCTTATTAGAATTTTTTTTCTCCTTAGATATTTCAGACCAATTTACAGGGTCAGACCTACCTCCTGTCCACTGGTAGGGTCTTTTAGCTTTGCTCAGCGTTTAATGCGCGGAGCTATCTTCAATCAATTCAGTTGAGCTGCAACTCAAATCGAACACACCTAACACGGATCAGCGGTTAATTAGAAGGATTAGGCCAAGTTTGATTGCTGGCTTACTGTGTTTGCTTTACATGAGGCTTTATAATGAGTTAATAACCTGAACGAATAAAACAATTCAGAAAATGTGGAGCAATCGGAATAATATTTTAATTTATTCATGTAGTCTAATCATTCAGTATATAAAGAAAACCAGCACCATAGGTTTAGGCCGTCTTAATCCAAATGACTAGGCATAAATATCACTTTGTTTATATTATATTATTTGTATATATTATAATAGCAGTTAGCACAGTCGCTTCTGGGTCTTTTCTGCAGAGTTTACATATTCTTACTCGGGTTTTCTCTGGGTACCCCAGTTTCCTCTCACAGTCCAAAAACTGTGGTTGATTGATGATTCTAAATTGGCCATAGTTGTAAGTGTCGAGTTAGTCTATGTTAGGCCCTGTTATGGACTGATGACCTGTCCAGGGTAAACCTCTGCCTTTTGCCTTATGTAGGCTGGAATAGGCTCCAGTGGACCCCCGTGACCCTGACTTAGGGAATAAGCCTGTATAGAAGATAAATGAATAAATTAATTTATATATTATTTAGCATGTTCTTTCAAATAGCCAATATTTAAGCTAAAAATTTATGTATTTTGATTTTTGATTTCTGCCCTTTTTACCTTATTTTTTTTCTCTTGCGTGTGGTTCATATGAATGCTTTACTCGTGTAACGCTGGTGATGAACAGAAAAGGAAAGCTTGCTAAAAAAAATAACCTGGCAACAAAATATTCCTGAATTCTTGTTCCTGCAATGGCAGTACTGTGATGTATAACACAGTGTCGATGCTGGTGAAATGGCTCTTGTGCTCCTTTACGCTCTGCTCACTTTCTATTATACCCGTATACAACTACACATTATTTGGATGAATAAGAGAAAGGTAATATCTGATTCTGTTTTATAGAACTGAATGAAAATTGCTTAGTTAAATTAAGTATCTAGTATTTAGTATAGTTATGACAGTAAAACTATTTAGCCAAGCTAAATATATATTTTCGATTGTTTTGTAGCGTTGTTTTTTCTATATCGGTCATATATATCTTTTTATATTACCGGTTTTTCTGATTAGAGACAAAGCCTGCCTGGTGTCGCTATGTTCTTTTATAACGCCTGAGGTTTTATTTTTAAGTTATTGGAAAAAACAGACTTTTCCTAAACTTTGTTTTTAATAAAAACGTAGGTTGATCCTGTTTCTTCACCTTCTCCTGCATCAATCCAATATTTTTTAGAATTGAATTGATATAAACACGTGTGAACTTTAATACTCAAACATGAAAAATCAGTCCTCATTGGATTCACCATAATTCAAAGCCCCCGTGCGCACACTGTGCAATTTAAACTCGTCTCCGGCAGGCCTTGAGGAGAAGATAAAGCTAAATAATTAGCAGCCCCACGCACTCCAGGCTAACGGCTCAACACATGACCCTCCAAAATGGATTTCATGCTCCCGCACCTTTTGTCTTCCTCACACTGCAAATGAGACGGCGAGAGCGTGCGTGTACAGCCACTGACGTTCCGTCTCGGACTGTTACAACCACGAAAGAGGCACAGAACACAGACTGAATGCTGAATGCAAAGTCATTTTCCGCTCTGCTACAGAGACGATAAGACGAATCTCACTGCTTTTATTATTTTAAATCATTGCCTGATAAAAATTCAGGGATTTGGGGAAGAGAACGTAGACGGCTCTTCCATCATGCTTACGACAACTTTTTTCCGTGGTGCGCCTCTTATAGCGTACCTTGTCATCCACTGTTCTGTCATGACATCGGTGTCATTCACATGACGAGTGTATCACGTTGGTCTCGAGAGTGTTGACAAGCCGACTACAAGCGGCTTTAAAGTACACTCTAGCATTAAAGCAGACTTTTATAGTTGTTTTTTTTTTCTTGTCACGCTATATAACAGGATTTGTTTTTGTCCCTCTCTAAATTATTTGACAACGCATAAGCTCTGTAATACTTTTAGAAGCTGGAATTGAGGAAAAAGTGCTTAAGGACATGCTTACGTCTCCAGTCAACACTATCCAAAACCATACATAAAATATGTACAGCCCCCCCCATTATGTTTCTCCTCCTTTACAGCAAAGACAATTTCTAGCTTCCTTTAACTGTCCCGTTACACTTGTTCAGAATCTTTTCTCTAAGCCAGAACCTTGTCATGAAGCTTGCTGGCATACATTTAAATTGTGGCACAGTTAGTGTGTCTCATGTCCAGATTTCTGGTGGAAATGTGGTAGAAAGGAAAATGAGATGTCTTCCTAGCGATTTCTACCATTGGAATCTTTGCATAACGATGATCACAGTGCTGGAGCTGCTGTGTTTCGGATTGCTGCCTCTGAGTACAGCTTGTCACTTTGGCTTAGTTTCAGCAGTCTGTCATTTGGGTGGCGACTGTAAGGAAGGTCATCAAACAGGGTTATATACACACACACACACAGAGTTCTTTTTTTCAGGCCAGTGATCATCTAACCCTCAATAGCTTGTTTAAATCAGTGTGGTGGAGTGGCAGGAGACCAACAGCTAGGCAAACACTAGAACTACACACACACACACACACACACAGTCATTCAGTCAGACAGTTGCACATATGCCCCATTTATTTTATTCTCCTTCAATATCTTGGCCTTTTACTCCTAAATCACTCCCCTCTCCCGCTTCCTCTCTCTCTCTCTCTCTCGCTTTTGCTCCCTCGCTCTTTCTCCCATCCTCTCACACATCCACACATGCTCCCCATATCTCTCCCTCTTTCTCTTCCTCTGTATTTATATTTTTCCAATCTGTTCTCTAGATTTGCCAATATATTTCTACTATATATCTTTATTGTCTGTAAAAATCTTTTTTTATGTTTTTTTTTTTTTTTGCAGTGTGTTGAGTAGGTTGAACGTTCATGACAAAAAGCACAGCCAGATTTTTAAACAGCATTTCTTTAAAACATAAAGAAGTTAACAAAAAGAAGCAACAGAATGAGCAGATAATTTCAAATAAATGTGACAGCTCACTGGAGATTTTGGAGAAGTGTGTGTGCGTGTGTGCCTGTGTGCGTGTGTGTGCGTGCGTATGCGACCATGATTGGTCCTGAGGGTTTTAATTGAAATGGGTAGCACTAAATACATTAAACATTAAAACGTTATGCCACAACAAAGTTAATGTTCTCAGCAATAAGAACCATACTTCTTTTCATTATTGTCTTCAAAATGATTTAAGTCCTAAGCCTGTAGTCTTAATGGGACAGTGGGTATAATTATTGTAAATAAAAATGTCAAAGTTGATACAAACATTGATCATTTTGTAATTTCCTCCAGATGTAAAAGTACTTTATTACTTTATTATTTACTTTATTACTTGCATGATTTTTGAGGTTTAAAGAACTGCATCGCTTTTTGAGTACTGAATGTCACCACGTTTTTACTAAAGCGCCATTCACTCTTAAAAAAAAAAAAGTTTATGGATTAAAAGAAAAATAGTGAATTAAAAAGAAAGTGGTAACAACATGGTTATGTTGTTTGACTTTATATTTGGAAGATCAGGGTTTCGAGCACCACCAAATTAACCCATAATAGCTCAGCTGTAAAAACAAAAAAAAAACCAAACAAACAGAGTAAATCACTCTGTCTTCTGCCAAATACCATAAATGATCCCAGTCACATGTCGGAGGCAAGTTCCATTTACTGTAAGTGAAACATGTAAGAGTTAGGACTGAGTGCTATGACCATGGCTATGGCTACTGCCACTGGCCTCAGTAGTCACGTCAAATCAAATCACACCAATCAACTAGGAGATACCGTAAACAAAAACAGACTAGAGAATAAACTGCACAAGCAGCATAAAGCGCATAGTGGGTAAACAGTCCAAATAATACAAAAAAAAAAACACTCAATACAGATGCTTACCATAGCGGTGACTGGAGTACAAATTATTTTACAAATTGGGTGAAAATTCTGCATATAAAGTAGTAGCAGTATTGAAATTGGTTTGTAAGCCAGCATTACGTTTCCATGCATAAACAGAATATCTTAGCTGGTTTTGTGTTGCTGTAAACACTCCATTTATATTGAATGAGTGTGTGTGTGTGTGTGTGTGTGTGTCAGTAGAGGTAGTTTTGTTCTGTGACTTGAGGAGCCTGACGGCTTAAAGCAGTATTTTGATAATTGATACTAGACGGAGCGCTGCATTTCATTAGCCGACAAAAACAGAAACACATCCTATTAGCACAAATAGGTGAAGAATGTGTTTGTATATTCTGCACTAAGCTCTGACTCCAAATCGAAACACTAAATAAATCCAAAACCAGTCCTCCTGCCCGGTTATAATAATAAACTTAAAGGTTTTCCACTAGATTGTGTCTTTTGACTGTGTGGAGTTGTGTTCTTTCAGCTACAATGATTGTGTATTAGTGACATCAGACACTAATAATGTGGTGAGGAGATCTGGGGTTCAGTCATTGATTCAGTTTGAATGGGTTGAGTCAGGGTCAAGGGTATAGTACATGAAAGTTCTTCCACTTAATTTGGGCATTGAACTGTGTTTAAGTCTCCTAATCAAGTAGGGGAAAAATACTAAACCAGGCGACACTGTGCTGCAGAGTTTTGCTCCAACCCTAATCTAACACACCTGAACTTGCTAAGGTTCTTGCTGAAGCCTACAGGCAGTTGTTTTAATGCAAGTGGGGCTGAACTCTGCAGGAAAGCCACCCTTCAAGATTCTGGTGACCCCCTGTGTCTCAGCTTACCTAGACATAATTGTGAGCCTCATGTTACATATTGGTGCAATAGTAATGGACGCACCATTTCATCTTCTTCTAGCGCTTATCCGGAACTGGGTCGTGGGGGCAGCAGTCTAAGCAGTGGCGGCCAGACATCTCTAAGGGAGCGCCCAGCCACCCTAAGGCAGGGAAACTTATTTCACCTGTTTGTGTCCGGGAACTCATCCTTTCGGGCGAAAGTTCATAGCCATAGGTGAGAGTAGGAACGTTGATTGACCGGTAAATCTCCAGTATCTGGAGACAAGCCACCCTTTCCCAACGGAGAACCAGATCCACAAAACACATATAGACTGGCTAATCCTCCTCTCTAGTACTCTGGCATAGACTTTCCTAGAGAGGCTGAGGAGTGTGATCCCCCTGTAGTTGAAACACACCCTCCTGCCCCCCTTCTTAAAAAGAGTCCAGAGGTACTGTTTCCAACCGTCACGCGATGCAGCAGAGGCGTGTCAGCCCCACAGCATCCAGAGACTTGAGGTACTCAAGACGTGAATCCCAGTCGTAGCACTTTCCAGCACCCCTCCCAGGGACCCCAAGAAGGTTGGGTATTCTGCACATGCCATTCATAAGCACAACAGTGAGAGACCTATTCCAAGGTGCAGGGAAGCAAACCTCTCGTTCACTGGGTAAACTCCAACAAATGGCGACTAAGCTGGGGGCTATAAGCATGCCCACACTAGCCCTCTGAGAAGTTGGGTTCCAGGCCCAAAACTATGTGTGGAGATGAGCCCAAATATATCTAGTCGGTACCTCTCGACTTCCCACAAAAGCTCAGGCTCTTTCCCAGCGAGGAGACATAAAGCCAGATTCCGTGTCCGCGGATCTGGCCGACGAGGCCCTCACATTCGACTGCTGCCTAATCCACAATGCACTGGCCCCTTATGGCCCCTCCTCCGGCTGGTAGACCCACAGGTTTCAACATGACTGACCAGTACATCGACTGCATTATGACAGAGGATTTACTAATCCACCTGTTTAGTATCATGTTTTTACTATCATGTGTATTAATTTCATTGAATTTTATCCAATATTTTTTTTTCTTCTGTGTAAAACTCTTTGTGACTTTGCTTCAGGAAGTCAGTGAGTCCTCTGCTAAGTCTTCAGGTCAGCTAAACTCTTGAGAATAACTCGATTCCTGTAAGGATAAGCATAGAGGAGACGAGTGGAACCTTCAAGTACCGACCCACTTCATTTAGTCATCTTCTAATTAACCTGCGTACAGATTGGAACAGCGTAAAAGTGAGAGAGCTCCAAAAATAGAGCGATGAAATGAACCACAGATGTGAAGGTGGTCCTCTCTGATGCTGTAGGCCATGTTAAACCTTAAGCTCTGATTATTCTTATTACTTGCTTAAAAGAGGAGACACGCACAATTGCTTTCACTCTCTCAATCTTGCTCTGTTTCTCCTTCACTCTTTTTCTTTCTCCCACTAAAATATAAATGTAATCTCTTTTTTATTCATGCTTCATTCACATCCTACCCTTCCCCCTCCCACATGCTTTTTCCTTCACTAACTCTAACACTAATACAGGCCTTATTTTTCTATCCATTCCCCTGCCATATTCTGTCTGTTTCTTTTTTTCTTTCTCTCTTCCATCTTTCTCTTTATCAATAGATAGATTGATTGATTGATTGATCTAAATTGTCCTTAGGAGTGAGTGTGTGGTTGTTCATATATGTGTGGCCCTGAGGTGGACTGGTGGGTGTACCCCTGTGCTCCGGAATAGCCTCCAGTAGACCCCTGTGACGCAGAGCTAGGGAATAAGCGTCAAAAGAAGATGAATGAACAAATATAAATATACTAAACTATGACTATATGAACAATGCCATTTTCCTCTGTACTTTATACTGCCATGGACAATGCGATTTACGGAGAATAAATCATGAAAAAGAATAGGAATGATTTATAGGAATGTTTATAGGAATGATTCAGAAAGAAGGAGAAAAGAACGAGAGACAGTGACGGAAAGAGAACAAGAGTTTGAGTTTGTGTAAACATTTGTGTATGTATATATAAAAATATGTGCATGATTGGTGATTCTAAATTGCTCATAGGAGTCAATGTGAGTGCGTGTGGTTGTGTGTGTGTACCCCGGTTTCTCGTGCGCCGGAATAGGCTCCAGCAGACCCCGTGACCCCGAAAAAGTTTGTGAATAAGCGGGTATAGAAGTTGAATGAATGAATGAATGTATATTTATTTATTTATTTTAGGGTTTATTTATTTATGTATTTATTTTTGTGTGTGTGTGTATATATACACAAACTCAAACTCTTGTTCTCTTGTTTCTCTTTCCTCACTCTCCTCGTCAGTTGCTCACATCTCACCCACATGCACCTTTCTCTTTTCCTTTCCACATCCACTCTCTCCCGTACACGTCACAATCCTTTTCACACAAACACTGTCTTACTCTGGCTCTTTTTTTTCTTTCTCTTTCTTACTCATTCCTATAAATAGATTATCAGCTCCTATTCTTTTTTTCTTTTTTTTTTAAGATTTATTCTCCGTAAATCGCATTGTCCACGGCAGTAGAAAGTACAGAGGAAAATGGTGTTTTGTATTAATTAGGAAAGCGTGAAGAGCGGCATTACACGTTGAATGAATCTCACTTTTTAAATTGGATCAAACTGTGTAAATGAAATGGGGCTTTCAAGGGACATAATAATAGCTGTTTGATTTCACACCTCCCCAGAAGCTGCAGGAAGTGCTGCGAATTCATTACTGCATGTACATCAGTGTCACCTACACTGCGGGACTGTAGAGTAGAACTGACCAGAAAATTACCGGTCCAAAAATCTAACTCTCTCACTCTCACCCTCTCTCTCTCACAAACACACACACACTCTCACGCTCTCTTTCTTTAACACTCTCTCACTCTCCTTTTTCTCTATTTCCCTCTTTCTCACGCACACACTTTCTTTCTTCCTCTCTCTCACACACACACTCTACTTCTCTTTCACCCTCTCCCTTTCTCTCGATCACTGGCTGTCTCTCTCTCTCCCTCCTGTCTTTCCCTCTGTAGCACTCTGGTTCCCCTCTCTCATTCTCTCTTTTTTATCTATATCTCTTTACCTCTCTTTATCTTTTCTGATTTCTCCCACATAAACTTTGTCTTGAGCGATCAATAGAAATAAGTTATTCTTGGCTGAAGTCGAAGTGTAAATATACAATGTATAAATATATTGCATATTTGTATAATATTGCACTAATCAAGTCGAATAGTTGATGCATTAAGCATCCACATGCTCGGGGCTAAGTACAAACTCTGGGAGTTACTGATTGGCACAGAGTATGTCGAGTTCAGGCTCGCCTAACCTTGCTAATGACTTCTACCATTTACATGTTGCTTAATCAGCTGCAAGTCTGCACTGCTCTTAGCATTCTTCGCAGGAGACATGCTAATGCCTAATATGCCCTTGCTCGAGTGAAAGTCTGTGTGAACACTCGTGAGAGGTGGCTAGCATGCACTTACACATGTCCTTTAGGCGTGCGAGTGCAAGAATTTACCCTTATTGTGCCCTTTGTGTCTACTTCCTCGTTGACAAGGAACTAGGATACAGTATGAATCCAAAACGATACCACCACCTGAGCTCTAATTGCTCCACTTCATTTGCTTGTGTAGAGTTCAGTTATTTATTTGCCCTTTAGCCACAAGCCAAGATTATATCTTTTATTGTACAGAACTGATGCACTGTAGTTGTCTGTCATTAACGAAGACCCTTTCTTGAATTACTGTTGACCAAATCAAGATAAAGCTTTCAAACGCTTTTGCTCCCTCGGTGCTTCTAATGGCTATTAACTAACATTTAAGAGCTCTTTTTCGGACCTTTCGCCCTCGGACTAACGACATCGACTGACTGCATTGAGTGGGTATTGTCTTTAACTGGCTGTTTGGATAATGTGAATGAAGACCTGCTGAGCTGCAGTTGACCACCTGCTAAGTCTCTCTCTCTCTCTCACTTTCAGCCTGGCAAGATTTTTATCACTTCCAAAATAACAACGTTTGTGTAGCAAATGTGGAAATTGGATTTACCCTTTGGCTCGCTTTGTGTTGAAATTGGCTTTGTGTTCCGTTAGCCAGTGTTAGAAAAATTTGTTATTAATCAGATTTGAGTCTTTGGGGTGTAAGCAATATACACTGCTAACAGATTTTTACAGCAGTTGTGTATCGGAGGCTTCAGTATTAAATTTAAAGAAAGGAGAACATCCTTTGACATTGGTTTTCTTCTTTAATGTAAACAAAATAAATGCTGTTGATCAGGAAGCAAAGCAATTACAGTTTGTGAAATAAGTTTCGCTCACTCTGTCTGCGGCGTTTCATACTGCAGCTCATCCTGTCAGACCACATTCAGCTCGAACAGCGAGAGAAGCCACGTGGCCCCGGTGCTGGCACGCTCGACATAATTAAGTTCAAGCAGCAGCTAAAAGAAAGAAGGCTGCTGTTTTTAATGAGGAAGAAGCAAAAGAGGAGGGCAAAACCACAGCTTTAATTCAATATCCCGCATTGCCTCTTTTTTCCCCTAAATTGTTTACTGCTTGGTTATGTAGATGAGAAGCTCTGGATTTCATATACACCTCTTAGGCTAATCGGATTGGGACACATATCATATAAAGCTTTGAATTTTAAGCTTTTCCTTTAAATATATATGGAGGATCACCTTCTCTCAAATTGGTTTTCCAGCATGATAATGACCCAAAACAAACGGCCAAGTCAGCAAAATAGGGACTCAAGAAAAGATATATCACGGTCCTGAAGTAGCCTAACCAGACCCTGGTCCCTTAGTGATTCTATAGAGCGAGCTAAAAGTTCAAGTTACCAAACAACAGCCTCAAAACTTAGAATCTGGGACAAAATCCCTAATGAGATATGTGTGCAAACCTGGTGGTCAACATCCGACATCTGTGATTGCTAACAATGGATCTACCAGCTCTTGTTTTCCAAAGGGGTGAAATAATTCAATTGAAAATGCAAATAATTATATATTATTTGTAATGCAGTTTTAATGGATGTCTTGGTTTTTATTCTGCTTTGTTAGAATAAACCCATAAAAATTATAGACTGCTCATTTCTTTGTCAGCGGGCAAATGTACAAAATCAGCAGGGGATCAAATATTTTTTTCCCCACTGTGTATATTTTTACAAGTTTTAGTAGCGAAGGTACACACATTTTACACAATTTCTTTATTCTTATCTATCTGTTTTCTGTTCATCTCTACTTTAGACCAACATCTGCTGTTTGATCTGAAATGTGCTAAACATATTTTAATTACGCTTGTTTTTTAACAGCTAGCAACAGCTTAGTATTTAACTGCTTGTCATGACATTTTTCATTACAACAACTAACTGTAGCTGCTGTCATCAGATGTACAAATGATATGACAAGCAAATATGTAAGTAGTGCTGCTTTTTGCAAGCTTGCGCAAGTGGTCAAATTTTATAATTAACAAAAGTGACAAGGCAGAGTTAACCTACCAAAGCTGAGAGTGGTATAGTTAAAGCACGTTAAAGTGTCTGGGAGGGGTTTATAATACTGTAAATTGTCTGTGAGGAATTTTAGTACTGTAAAGTGTCTGTAAGGAGTTATAGTACTTTAAATTGTCTGTGAGGAGTTACAGTACTGGTAAGTTTCTTAGTGGGTCATAATACTGTTAATTGTCTGGAGTGTTAGAATACTGTTAATTGTCTGTGAGGAGTTTTAGTACGGGTAAGTTTCTTAGTGGGTCATAATACTGTTAATTGTCTGGAGTGTTAGAATACT
>JAOTQW010000004.1:11637210-11649125 GCA_026260075.1 Sisor rabdophorus
CCCTTAACCCCCAATTGCTCAGTTGTAAGTCGCTCTGGATAAGAGCATCTGCCAAGTGCTGTAAATGTAAGTAAAAAGTTTAAGCTCTAACTGTCTATGGACGAAGAATTTCCTGATTATTATAGAAATCGTCTTAAAATACAAGGTTACTACTTAATAAACAGTTTGGTTGTTTTTTCTTAATGTACAATATTCATTCATCACAATCTGCACCACTTGTTGTGTGTTGGAAAGACAAATGACTCCAGGAGGCTATTGACTACTAACAACACCAAATTGCTTACATGGGGGAAAAACTACTTACCATCAATTTTGTTTCTTTACTAGTTATGTATTATTAGCAGAAGAGCTAACATAAATCATAGGGCCTTGCAGCTGAACAGCAAACCTTTATAGAGTGTCAACATTTTATAAATCATGAATAATTTAACAAAGTCTTGAAACATCTCATATTTAAAACTAAATGTATACCGTACATATAATGTGCATATAATACAAAGATAGTGCATATATATTGATGTGTGAGGTACGAAAGCAGTGCTAGATAAAGATTTATGTCATTAAATTAAATATGAACTTTATTTAATAACATAACATCAGCAGAAGCGGGAGTTTGCGTGTGCAGTAACGCTAATAATAGCTGACCTTTCACAAAATGCACCCTCAATTTCACCCTCTATTTCAATTTCTTTTTTCTCCCTCACTCTCTCTTCCTATCTATCTCGCTGTATCTTTCTCATTCTGTCTCTTACTCACTCTCTAGTTCTCTCTCTTACCCTTTCTTTCAATCTGTCTCTCTCATTCACTCTCACCCATCCCTTCTTTCAATCTGTCTCTTTCACCCCTATTTTCCCTCTATTTCTCTTAGTTATTCCCTCTATTACTCTTTCTATCTCTCACCCTATCTCTTTTTGTCTCCCTCTTACTCCGTCTCTCTCTCTGTCTCTGTCTGTCTGTCTCTCGCTTTCTGTCTTCTAACACCATTTGCTTGAGAGCTAGCAGAGAGGGAAGTGCCTTACACACAGCTCTTAGCCTGGGGTTAACTCTTAGGTCAACTGAGAAAACAGCTATTTGTACTGTGTAAATGTCAATCTCTGGGTAATAGATTGGATCACACAACAGCCTTTTGGCAGCTCACCTGTGGGTAACTGGAGAGCAGGACTCCCCTTGTTCTTTTTGGCCTTTTCTCTGAAGGTGGATGCTTAGCACATGATGCCTTTTAATTAAACAGTAAACATTTGAAAATCTCTTTATAGATGACTACATTTTGTATGTCCATTTGGCAAAGGCTTTTATCCAGAGTGGTACTTACATTTATTACATTTCTTGTTACGGGCCTTGTTCAGGCACTCAGTAGTGGTGGTGCTGGGAAATTTATTCAGCAGTCCAACACCTTAACCGCTGTGCTACCAGTCTTTCGCTGAATATTTTTATAAGCATTTTATATAAGCATCGTATAACGAGCTTGCCAGCACTAGCAGCGGTTAGGGTTAAATATTAAAACTGCCACTGTTGGGCCCCTAAAACAAGGACCTTAAATACACTTTTATCTGAGTATCATAATGCAGGAAGTGGTTGCGAACTGTCCAGTTTGTATCTTTTTTTATTTATTTATTTATTTTACAATGGTTCTGTCAGCTGCTTAATTATCCTCTTGCTGTCTCTTCTGTAGTATATGTTAGCGTTTTTCATGTAGTACTATTCATTATTTTACTATTATTTTCACTATTGTCATACTGTAAAAATACACTTCCTGTTTACCATAAAGGCCAGGTCTGCTTGTGAAGCTAAACTAGCGCTTCTCATTCGTTTGGATGTAATGTAACATGGCATGAAATATTTCATTTTTCCCAACCGAAAAGGCCTCAGTGAGAATGGTTTATGGGCTTTTGAGTGGGTTGGTCTTTTTAAATATTCAGCTCCAATGAAATATGAAGCATGACTCTGGGCTGTTTTGAATTCATAAGTATTTTTCACCAAGCTGCATGTGCATACTGAGACCTGTCGAATTCAGCACAGCTAAAATAAGGCAACACACAGTCTGACTCAGAAGGAGCGTGACAACGGGAGGGGGCAGCAGCAAGTCTCTGCACTTCAAAACTCCCCTCGTGTTGAGTGGAAACACAATACTCCTAATCTGAATTTTTTAGCAGCACTTTGTGAACGTGAGAGATGTGATCAGTGTAGTATCCTTTAGATCTCACATCTTGTGCTTTCTTTCTTTTATGTGAGTGCAGTATTGCAGCACTCTGTCTCACAGTGGGAAAGATTTCTCGCTGCAACCGAAGGAGGCCAGGTTGCCTGCATGGTCGCACCTGATTTCCTGGCAAAAAATAATTTGCCTCTGTTTTTGATTTCCAGAAATAGCGGAAATGTCTGCTCAGCTCGACCTATATGTGCTTTTTTGCTTTGTTAACAAAATGCAAACAAAGAAGAAGTAGGTACAGTCATGTTTAAAGCTACTGTTTAAAGCTTCTTGATTGGAAGACAGACCATGTGCATTTTGTGCAACTGTGCAATATTATCCTTTGAGTATACTTGCTATCGTTGTAAATCCCTGCCTAAAATGTGACCAGTGCATCACCATACACAATTGTTTGTTTCTAATTTGTTTTCTACTGTTGGAAATAGTCTTGCAATTTATTGCAACAAAATGGCAATTTTTGTAATTTTTAAATGGATAAATTCTTTGTGATCAGCACTGTTGCTGACAACCAGAAGGACCCAGGTCCGTATACCCTGCATGGAGTTTTTATGTTCTCCCTGTGTTTGTGTTTTGTGTTAACCCCAGTACTCTGGTTTCCTCTCACATGCCAAAAACATGTCTGTTAGATTGATTGGTAATTCATAAATTTTGTCTGCGTGTCATTGTTTGTCTGTGTGTTATAGACAGTAAATGTCTTGAAATCAGGCAAGACATTTAAACTAGCAACCAATCATAAAAATATCCAAAAATGTATAAATCCACAAGTGAAGTGTCTTATGGTAAGGCATACCTTACTAGCTATAACATGGTTGTGACTGGGAAGTAGATGGTTGTGGCTTGGGCTGTGTGATATGCCACGACATGCTTAATAATGCAATATTTGATATGCGTTAAAATCAACATACGTTTTTTGAATAAATGTGAGTATTTTAAATCCCATCAGCAGAGCCAATAGAAATTTTGCTTGGTTTGGAGGTGATTGTAAAGATTTGTTGACAGTTACATGTTATCATCACTTTTAAAACATAAATACTGTTATATTTTTGAGGTGCTTCTTTGTTTTAGCACTAAATCTTCATCAGCAGCTGCGGGTGCCTCTGGATAACCTTAAAATAAGTTTCATAGCTTGCTAATATGCACACACATATCCAAAATTAACATCCGCATGGCAGCTATTTTATTATCTGCATCTACGTAATACTATACATTATAATTTTGAAGTGTTCATTTGTACATTTATTGCAATATGCATATTACGATATGCACAACTGCAATATTTCGATATATTGTGCAGCCCTCAATTGGTTTAAAGATGAAGACCTATTGACACATACGGAATACAGGCTTTGTTCCTCTGATAACTTTAATCAGATACAAATTATCGTATAAATTAAGTCTACACATATTATATATTTGTAAGCATAAAAAATAGATATTGAATAAATAATTATCTGATGTGGACATTTATATAGTCTCTTACTTTACTTACTTAGTAAGTCTTTAATCTATTATAATTTATATAATATTATTTCTTTGTTGCCTCAAATATTTCTTATGGCCCTAAAATATGAGTGAGTAAAATTCATTCATAAAAAAATATGTATTTTTTCACCTCTGAGTCTTTTTTGTAGCATGATGTATTGCATTGTAAGATTGCAAATCAGCTTTTAGGTCTTAAAAATCCTGCAATTTTTGGAGCTCTAGAACCATATTACAAATTTAAATGGTAAAAATTACAATTTGATTTCTTTTCATAATAGAATTTAATATGGCACAGCATTTTTCAACCTTCTTTGTAATTTCATTAAACAGATTGTTAATGCATCTTTATCCGTACAATAGCATTTTAAACTTTAAGCAGGACATCAATCATGCCAACTGGCAGGAATACCTAAGCCACTGGTCAAATTGCTGGCTTGTCCAGCTCTGTGCTGGTGTCACTAAGCGTACATTTACTACAGACCGGTCAGATTAATGCCATCACCTCATCCTTTAGTCTTGGGATGCTGGATAACTGATAGACAGCCCATTGTCTACACCCCTCAGCTCAGACACCCCCCCTTTTCCTTTCTGTCTGCAACTCATCAGGCTGTATGCTCATTAACCTAAAAGACTATGATAAGGGAATGAAATAGCAAGAAATATTGTATGTAAGACTGTGTGTCAACTGGGGAAATGGAATTAACAAAGGCCACAGAGACAGATGATGCATGGAAATGGGAAAATATGACAGATAAAAATGAATATTCACATGAATAATTACCAGTTTCCTGTACCGACACACTTGACAGTTGTACATTCTAGAGCTTTCTGATTGCTGCAGCCACATCAAGAATCGACAGAAAGAAGAAAAAAGATCCTGCTGAGGAAGAGTTTTAAGCCCAAAGGTTATGATGTATTTATAAACCCCAGCGTCTCACCAAAATCAATATTTAAATTTCATCCGGTTTGCCTAACCGCCACTGCCCAGAGGACTTGCTGTTCATGCTCGGGTAGACCTGCATCAGTCTCTGCAACCTGTCTTTTTTTTTTTTACTTCGGGAATGAGCTGTCTTTCTATTTTCTCTATTTTCCGAGAGCTTGTATTCCATGTTCACATTTACAGATACGTTTTCACAGTTATTTCTCTTTTTAATCAAATCATCACAATAGGCTCTTCTTCCATTAAAGTCTAGATTATCCCAATCGGTGGATCCGCAAACACATTTCGTTTAGAGCGCTTGTGTCTGATCCAGGATCGTAGATTTGATCTGTGATCTTGTGAATGCTTATCTCTGTCCTCAAGAAAGCTTTACTGTATTTCAAAGCTATTGATTTTTACTGCAAACAAATATCATGTCTGAAATGGTCATAAGAGCTTTAAGCGCTACTAAGAATGCAGGGCACGTCAAAGGGTCCAACGTATTGTAAAAAAAAATAGCGAGTGAAATAGAGCCATCCTCCAGCCATTACCGCTCAAGTAACAACAGTTAGTAGACAACTGACAGTACAGATGAGGTGAATTAGTAAGCGGTCTATATTTCAGTATGGCTCCTGCTCTGTGTTTTCTGTTTTCTGCATGGGCCATGCTGCAGTACCCACAATTAACTTTTCCACTGAACAGCATCCCAGTTAGTGTGTTCTAATGTATAGTATTTTATCGATGGCTAAACTTTCGGCTTCAGAATTTAGAAGAAACATTGACTATTCGGTTAATAAGCAAAGATTTTCTCTTGATTGTTAAAGCCACGTTGTGCCACAATGGCACAGTGGCGTAGTGGTTAGCATGGTTGCCTCACAACAAAAAGGTCCTGGGTTTGAATCTCAGGCTTGGGTTCTTTTTGGTGACTTTAAATTGCCCATAGGAGTGAATGTGCGATAGATTGGCAACCTGTCCAGGGTGTACCCCCTGCCTCTCGCCCTATGTGTACTGGGATAGGCTCCAGCAGACCCCTGTGACCTCGGATTCGGAATAAGTGGGTATAGAAGATGTTTTCTAATGTATCAAAAAAAGTCATTTCAGGTACTTTTATTTTAGTAAAATTATCACAAGGGTAGTGGATCTTTTTTTGTAAAGGATGTTTGTCATAACATTTAAAATCGCATTCCTTTGGATGTTACTTACACATTGATCAAATATTTTTAATAGCAGATGCTTCATCGTCTGTCTATCCAACCTATCAGAATTATTGAAAAAGTAACAGCAAGACATTAAAGTCTAAAAAATTAGGTTTTAGTAGGTTTCATTCTATTTATAGTATATTTTCAATGTATATATATATATAGCAAGGACTAGCCTTGTTGGCAACCCTGTCTAAACGGTAGGTTTCAATGCATAAAAACGTTTTTCTGTAAAATGCACTAAATTGTAAAAAAAAAAAAAAAAACATTTTTAAAGTTATGGATCGATCCCTATGTAGTTCTGTGCAGAGTTAGCATGTTCTCCTCAAGCTTACATGGGTTTTACTCCAGGTACTTTGGTTTCTTCCCACAGTGTAAAAAAATGTACATTGGTTGATCTGATTGGTTAATCTAAATTGCCTATAGTAGTGAATGTGTGTGGCCCTGCGATAAACTGGCAACCTGTCCAGGGTCTACCCACGCCTTTTGCCTTATGTGTGCTGGACTAGGCTTCAAAAGACCCCTGTGACCCATAGTTAGGGAATAAGCAGGTATCGAATATGATTGAATAATTTAATACATTTATCAATTCAAATCTCTTGAATAAAAATTACATTTAAACCAAAGTTTAAAAAATGTTAAAGAAATTGTGTACATTTGTACAATTTTGTCTACTATTTTATCGTTTTGTGCGTGTTTGTGCCAGATCAAGAAATCATCTTCATCATAATGTCTAAATGGGAAAGTCTTCTAGATTTTGATTATCTCTTCAGCCGATTTATCTGAAAGTCCTTAAACGCCTTATCAGCTTTGTTTTCCTCTAGCCCTTTCAATCTCCTTATCCCCTGAACAAACATCATTTGCTGACATTTTCTTTTCTCCCTGAGATCAAGTAAGCATTAAGGCATTTTAATTTCTAATTAATTTTTGTACTGAGCTGAATGCTCTGGGATTAAAACTCCCTGTTGCAGCTTTTTGTTAAAGACTCAATACAGCCACAGCTCCGCAACCACAAAGAGCTGTCTATTAGACACAGACGAGCAGTGTGTGCATGCCGACGCTCATCCAGAGTCTTGCGCTGCCTTAGGGAGCTAATGGGAAGCCCTTTAAAATATGCTGCTTATGTATCTATTTTGGGCTGGGTGGTGGCTTAGTGGTTAGCACGGTATCACACCAAAAAAGGTCCTGGGTTCAATTCTAAGTCGAGTTCTCATGTTCCCCTGCACATGCGTGGGTTTACTGCAGGTACTCCGGTTTTCACAGTCCAAAAAATGTGCATTAGGTTGATTGGTGACTTTAAATTGCCCATTGGAGTCAGTGTGTGGTTGTTTATCTATGCGATTGACTGGCAACTTCCCCAGAGTGTACCCCTGCCTTTCGCCCTACATGTGCTGGAATAGGCTCTAGCAGACCCTGTGACTCTATATTAGGGAATAAGTGGATATAGATAATAAATGAATAAATTTTTCATCTTATTTGTTCTTGTTTTGTTTCCACACAGCCAACGTGGTGTTGAGATCACAATAAGAATTTTATAAAAAAGACATAACAGCTAAAAAAAAAAAAAAAAAAAGGTGGGGGCGCCAGAATAGGGACATGTGGCTCCTTCACATCACATCCTCCTTCTTTATCAAGACACAGATATACATAAATGTTGTTTATGGAAAACAAAGGAAATTGATAGATCACTGTTTTAGGTGCTGAACAGAAGAATTTAGGTTCAGTTCCCGGTTGTCACTGCTGGGCCGGCCAATTGAGCAAGGTCATTAACCATCAACTGCTCAGGTGTGTAAATGCAGAGGGATGAAGCCGTCTGATTAATTCCAGAAACGTAAATGATCTGTAATGTTTATGATTGCAGCAAGAGATTATTTAATAATCAATTAATCAAGAATGATAAGAGTGATTAATCAGCAGTTAACTCAGCTTATGCAATTAGTTGAATTAGTGATGTTCATATTTGTAGTAATAAATAAAAGAGAGGCAATTAAACATCTTAACATGTTGAGAAATTTTTATATACTCATGCATTTTTCTTCTATACCCACTTATGTCCTTATTCTGCGTAACTGGGAGTCTACTGGAGCCTATCCCAACGCATATAGAGCGAAAGGCAGGGGTACACACTGGACAGGACGTCAGTCCATCGTAGGGCCACAAACATAGAGGAACAACCACACACATTTACACTCACAGGCGATTTAGGTCACCAACCATGCATTGTTTTTGAATGTGCTACAACAAAATCACACAAAAATCAATATTAATGAAAATCTAATTCATTAACCCATGGCTTGGATTTGGAGTCGCACTCAAAATTTGAAGTTTCAAAAAGTGTGTCGAAATTGACAAACTACAGTTTGATTCAACTTGTGTTGACCTGCATGACCTCCCTACAATGCCTGGGCATGCTCCTGATGAGGTGGCGGATGGTCTCCTGATGGATCTTCGCCCAGACCTGGACTAAGGACAGTCTGGTGCAACGTGGCATTGGTGGATGGAGCGAGACAAGATGTTCCAGATGTGCTCAATTTAATTCAGGTCTGGGAAACGGGCAGGGCAGTCCATAGCACCAATGCCTTCGTCTTGCAGGAACTGCTGTGACACTTCAGCAGTAACCTCGGGGCAACCGTACTGGCATATGGTCTTACAAGTGGTAAGAGGTTCTCATCCCAGTACATAATGGCAGTCAAGCTACCTCTGGCGAGCAAATGCAGAGCTTTGTGGCTCTCCAAAGAAATGCCAGCTTAAACCATTACTAACACACTGCCAAACCTGGGGATGTTGCAGGTACGGAACGTTCTCCAGGGTGTCTCTAAACCCTGTCACGTATATCACATGTTGCCTTGCTCAGGAACCCACAGTGGTGGCTTGGTGGTGCTGTGAATCAAACCCCAGTCTTTCTGGTATCAGTTCAACACCATAACCACTAGGCCACCCCTTCCCACAGATTTCTCACCACTTTGTACGTTTAATGACTTTTTCTCCTCACTCATCCTTTATTTTTGTGCTGGGGATTAGACAGTACACATGTGAACACACACTGGACTCATCAGCGATTTCCTAACACACTCAAACGGCCTATCCTGTCTCATTTTTAGACATCAATTAAGGTATTATTTATGAGTGGTGGTTCAGGTTCAATCCAGTCTCTTACAGATCTACAGCTCTGATCCTTCCCAACCTTGTCATCTGGTGTCATCCCCCTCTTTCCTTATTGCCCAAATGTAGATAAACGAGTGTGCTGAGGCTTCACAGAGAGCAAAAATAAGAGGTCCGGCAGGAGAGTCCGATCATTAAGCTAGATTTAGTCATCAAGAGCTGGCATTACATCATTCTGCATTGCTTTACCGCTGACTCCTGAGACACACATCTCCTGTTTCGCTACAGATCTTTTCTGTCTAAACTCTAGGGCTTGCAGCTTTGAAAAGATGCATTTCTACCATTTGGTAGATGCCCTTATCCAAAGCAACATTTAACAGATTTGTCCAACTAAGCTCTTGAGGGTTAGATGTCTTGCTCAGATGGGTCCAGGAATGCAAGCAGTATAATGCTGGTAGTTGAGCCGACTATTTTCCAACCAGCAGTCTAACACCTTGATCACTGAGCTGATTGTAGGCTCTTGTTCTGTTTATTTACTTTTTACGGCAAATGTCACAATCCTGACTTAATTTATCCAGTTAAGGTTTGAGATTGCAACATAGCCAAGCCATGGTCCTAGAAAATTGACGCATGACCTCCTGATCAATAGTCCAACTATTCAAACGCGTATGACCTTAAGCTTTGTAGTAATAAATTTGGGAGAACCAGTGTTTTTTGTTTTGTTTTTTTGTTTTTTCCGAAAAAAAAATTGGAGTTGATGATGACCGAAGGATGACTAAAAAATATAACATACAAATTGATGTCATTTTCTCTGTGTTTGGCTTTCCTGTTATCTAAGTTAGATTTTAAGTTCCGATTAAGTGAGTCACCCATCAGTCACAATGACCAATGATACCATTTGTCCTGACATCCCATGCTTTAAGGCACTCCTGCTCGTTCAATCTCATATAATGGCAGTTTCACACAACATGTTCTGGCATTCTGTCATGCTTTTTATCAGTGCGTCTGCCACTCAGCTGAGCGATCAGACAATTGTGCTCATGTCCGGTGCCAGGTAGCCGACACTCGTTTTCTCCGAGCTACCACTTTCTAGTTTAGTTTTGAGTCAAGTTTTAATCCTATAACACAATTTTTATTGATGAATCAGTGACCTCCTCTGTGAATGCTGTCATAGTTTCATCCATTTCTATGCACTCTGCTAATAAAAAAATAATAATCAAGTCATTCCAGTGTATAGTATTAAAGCTCTCTATCATCTCCATTCACCACATGCCATTTAACTCCATTATGGCTGTGGTCTGGAAAAGACAAATTGTATAATCACTCCTAATAACTATATATATCTAAAACAGCAAGCACGGAAGATGGTTATTGTGTCGTGCTGAGGCGCCATCACATACTTTAAAATGGAACAGACTTCGTTACTGCTATTCGTAAGTCTGCCTGCGTACCAGCTCGTTAGACTGATCAAGAGTCCTTGTCGACTGTCACGTTCTGTTGCGCTGCCTGCCAGACTTTCAAGGGGAGGGGGGTTATGAGCAAAAGAGATGAAAAGTAATCTTCTCGCAAGAGCCTCAGTGCAAATGCAAATTGAGAAAATTATTTCACAAGTTAGAAATCTGTTTTGCTCTCCTGTTCTATTTGGAGAGAGAAATGAGTGTCGGCTAGCTGGCACCGGACGTGAGCAAAATTGTGTAAGCGCTCAGCTGAGTGGCAAACATGCTGATAAAAGGCAAGAGTGACATCTATTATGCCAGAACATTCTGTGTAGGGAAAACTGCCGTCTTATAACGCTTCAGAGGAGACTAAACAAGCAGAAGTGCCTTAAAGGATGGATGTAATGACGGATGGTATTGCTGGTAGTTAAATCAGATCAGGTTTAAAATCAGTCCGAAATAGATGACAGAATTAGTAATAATTTGGCAGAGGATAAAATTATTTTACATGGATGGTATTTGGTAGACCAGCGCAATTTTTCTTATTTAGCCAAATGAACAATTGATAAGTTAAGGGTCTTGCCTGGGGGCCCATATAGGCAATATGGTCAAAGGTGTGTGGCACAAAGTTGAAATCACACAAATAAATATCAAAAATACTTATCCAATGCAGTTAAGGGTTTAACGGCCTTGTTTAAGACCCCAGCAGTGGCAGCTTGTTGAGTTTAATTCACGTTTTTCCAATCAGTAGTCCATAAAAAAGCCTTTATATGCTGTGACATAATAATGTCCACATCACTGGAACTAGCATGACACTGTGCCTGAGCTGAAAATGTTTACGTTGGGCCTGTAATCTTATCCTCTTTGTGGATGCTGTATAATGGCAGACCCTCATGGAGTCTTACCCCAAGAAGCTGAGATATGTGAAAATGTTTTGTGGTTGTAGGCCGAGTCCTGATTCCGACTCAACCCTATTAATGACATTGCCTGCTCCCCACACCTCCTCACATAGCAGTTGCCAACAAATTCTCGACTAAAGGTCCATATTCAGTGATAAATATCAAACTATTTTATTAAACATGTTCTTCCTATTTTTCACACACAGAATTAATTTTATGGTTTAAGGCACCCTGTTCTAGACACCTTGTTAATCTGTTATTTGTATATAAAATGTCATGTCACAGATCTGGTTTCTGCTAGCCTGAAAAAAAATTTTTTGTCCTCACATACATATTGGTTGTTCTGTGTAAAAATACCTTTACACTGTCATCAATAAAACCAGCTGTCCTTTAAAAAAAAACTACTGACATAACATCACACCAGACTTAATTTTAATGAAACCAAACATTACGTGTAAAGAAATAACAGTAACCTTCTTTTGAATATGCCCTCTAATTATTGTCAAGAAAACTAAACAGGGTGTTACGTTCTAAATATTTTGAAGGGTATAATGTAAATTATAATAGGGTTATTCATTACTTCATCTTCTCTACCTGCTTATTCCCTAACTTGGGGTCAATTACATTTACAGCATTTAGCAGACGCTCTTATCCAGAGCGACGTACAAAAGT
>JAOTQW010000004.1:11666654-11678165 GCA_026260075.1 Sisor rabdophorus
CCTTCTTGTTGTGAGGCGACGGTGCTAACCACTGCGCCACCGCGCCGCCCTCATTCATCTCTTATAACAACTTATTCCCTAACTCAGGGTCGAGGGGGGGTTTGCAGGAGCCTACACCAGTACACATAGGGCGGGAGGCAGTGTATACCCTGCACAGGTCACCAGTCCATTGCAGAAGTCTCTTTTCATCACGAGATAAGTTAATTACAAGAAGGTTTTTAGTTATTAGGTAAAAAAAGATTATTTTACAGGTTTCCATAGGTAGCTATTTATTCGAAAGGGAAAATAAGGTAAACATTAAAACAGAAAAATAGTCCAGTCCAACTCAAAATGCCATTTTTTGTAATAGAGTGGCGCTGATTAGCACAGATTGTGCTCTGTTCCATAATCGTTTGGACGCAGTCTAACAATTACCCATGCAATGGATCAGCATAAGTGCTGGCACTAATTATAAGAGCCACCAATTATCAGCAGATTTACGTCTTATAATTATGATGGAAACCTGGCCAGCTCACAGGTCTAGAGCCAATCTTCTTCCATATTAATTCATAAACAGATGCTGTATATAGATTCATGTTGTTTCCTTCTGTAGCTGTTTTCTTTCACTGCCGTCATCAGTCTGATCTCACGCTGGCTTTCAAAGCAGCACTTTTGAAATTAAGCACGCTGCTTGTGCCGGGGCAGCCTGGTGAGACGCGATATTTCTCCCCAACAGTGCTGTGTCAACACCAGCAGGTTACAAGGAAGCTGGCACTCACTTGTAAATGAAATACTAGCCGTGTAAAGCAAAAAGGGGAGTTTAGAAGATCTGTTAAACTGACAGGGTAAAGGTTATTGGTTGTTCATCAAAAGTGATGATTAAATTGTGAAAGAAAAACGCTCAGCCTCAGACACCACCACAAACCATCATCTAATTCGTTACTAAGTCGTAAACTAAGTTGTTCTAGCTTGTCCACTGTCTTTACATGCAGTCATACTGTATATGTGTGATTATGTACATTATGCATTTGGCTGAAACCCTTATCCAAAGCAACTTACATTCATCTCTTTTACACAATTAAGCAATTTGGGGTTATGGGCCTTGCTTAGGGTCCCAGCAGTGATACAGTGGGGGGAAAAGTATTGTCAGCCACCAATTGTGCAAGTTATCCCACTTAAAAAGATGCAAGGGGCCTGTAATTTTCACAATAGGTTAACTTGACTATAAGAAAAAATGTTATTAAAAAGTTTTATTTGCAAATTATGGTGCTGGGAACCCCAGATCTGCCAATTAGCAGTCCAACACCTTAACCGCTGTGCTACCACTTCTCCCATGTAATAAATGTACACTTAATTAAATCGCAAGTGCACTGTGCGCTGGGATAGGCCCCAGAAGACCCCGTGACCCCAAAAAGGTTTGGGGAAAAAGCAGGTATAGAAGATGAATGAATGCTACATTTATTATAGAACAAAAAAATGAATCATGATCTTGGATGACTTCATGAATCAAATTTAATTTTATTGATATTTATTGTTATATTTAGTTAAGCTAGTAAGACCGTTATAATTAACCAAATTTGTTTCAGTTAATAGTTTGTACTGGATTTTGTGATTGATGCAGGTTAAAATTGATTTAACAGAAAATTGATTTTTTTTTTTAGTGGTTAAGGTGTTGACTGATACCAGAAGGCCCGGGTTCGATTCACAAAGCCACGGCTGTGGGTCTCTGAGAAAGGCCCTTAACCTCCATTTGCTTAGCTGTATAAAAGGTAAAAATGTACTTAAATGTAAGTCACTCTGGTTAAGGGCGTCTGCCATTGCTGTAAATGTAAAGGTGATTAGGCAGATGCAGAAGGGTAAAGGGTTGCCAGTTCATCACAGCGGCTTACTCCTATGGGTAAGTAAGAATCACCAACAACCTAACATACATGGTTTTGGACTGTGGGAGGAAAAGGGAATAAACCGGAGTAAACCCACGCAAGCATGGAGAGTCATTGTTGTGTCATTTAAATTAAAACATAAATGTTTATGCTATAAATTAGGTTTTATGCTACTCTATTAAATGAAGCCTATTTGTGTCGCATCATGTTCTCTATAAATTATAAACTTCCTCCAACATCTTTGTCAGGGATTAAGGCATCCTTGCTACCCTTCAAAAGCCCTATACATACAGTATTCAGTCATTTAACCCAAGCAAACACAGGGAGAACATGCAAACTCCACACAGAAAGACCTCTTGCCTCTTGCCCCACATACAGAATTAATTCCTAATCCTGTAATTGGTAAATGACAAATAAAACTAATTTCATCTACTATGAATAAACAACTAATCTGGGATTCTAAACGTTGTCTTCTTCTTCAGACTCAGATGTTTGTTTGCCAGTTAATAAAATCATTGGTATTCAATTATCTTCTATACCTTCTTATTCTCTAACTTAGAGGTCACTTGGGTCTGCTGAGGCCTATCCTAGCCCACATAGGAAAAAAGGAATGGGTACATCTCGCACAGGTCACCGGTCCATTGCAGAGCCACACATAGACGAACAACCACACACACTCACACCTATGGGCAGTCACCAATCAACAGTGTGTGTACATGTTTTTGGACTGCGGGAGGACACTGGAGTACCCGGAAGAAAACCACACAAGCGCAGGAAGCACATGCACCTTCTTGCTGTACTACTAAAATATGGTATTGATTGTATATGTATAAAATTGAAATCACTTCAAAAACTTACACTATGTTCGCCTAGCAACATAGTTGAAGATTTGTTTCTTCTCAGAAAGAATCCTGATGGATTCATATGTAAGGTATTGTCAGTTAATTGCAGCAAAGTGGGTAAAATTGACTAAAAATAAAGGAAAAATGATGACCAGCGTTCTGTTTTTTTGCCACTTAGACTGGCTTATATAACCTAAGAACGTTACCTCTCAGACAGTACCAAATAGTGGAGGGGACATCATTACATTAAATATAAATATATATAATTAAATATATATATATACATCAAACATGTATATAAAGGTATGCAAATAACACAATGAAAACACCACAATAAAACAACTTTTTTATTTCTATATCTACATCTATACCAAAATCAAAGTTCTCACCCCTAATAGTTTGAATGGTTTTACCCAACCCTACAAAAAAGCCTGTTTTAGGCCCGCCCCGCCTTTAGAAAGCAACAGGAACCGGAAGTTGTAAGTAAACAGCATCTTACCATGTGCTCAACCCCTTATTTTAAATTATAAAAAGGTATTAATGTTGAGGATTTTATAATAACTGTACACAATCAAATATAAGAAGCAATAATATATTTTATTCTCAATGTTATTTGATTTTATTATGTTTCTTGGATTTATTCCAATTTGATGGACATTTTGTTATTTTAAGCTAGTAAGACACACCAGATTTTTTTTCTGATATTAGAATTTTGTTTGTTTTGTCTGCTTTATTTTAATGGTCATAGGTAAATTGGTGATTTCAGAGCAGCTTTTCTGATCATTTGGAAAGAATGCAGTCGTTAGGTGTTTTTCCACAATAAAATAGCAGGATTAAGTAAAAAAAAAAATCCACGTGGTCCGTGTAAAACAATTAAGCTCTGTTTCCCCAAAGTACATATCTATTACCGATCTTCAAAACTGATTAATACTTTTTTAAAAATTATTATTAATTATTAACTAAAGTATAAAATTAAACAAGCATTCACATCCTCACAACAAACAACTAATTCCTACATTAAAATCACATTAGGATCCAAAACAAAAAGAAATGCATTTAAAAGTGTCTAAGTTTAGACAGATTCAGATCAGTTTTAGATCTGTGGTTCCTTTCTAAATTGGTGCTACTAATATGGAAGCACACAGTTATCTACAATGCTTTTGTATGTTGTAGCATTAGTGGAACTAAAAGCCCTGATCTTAACACCACTAAGCACTGGGATTAACTTAGGTATGTATGTATGTAAGCAATTCCAAGTGATACGAGATAAGACTTTAAGTAAAAAATATTACAGATTTGCCAGAACCATTTGCTTTGTTTTGTTTTTTCATAGTTAGGAAAGATTTTAATAAATCCTACTTTAGGCAACGCAGCAGCAATTACACCTGAGAGTGAAAGTGTGTGTTTGAGAGAAAGAAAGAGGGAAAGAGGGGGGGAAGAAGCATAAAGAGGTGAGCAAGTTTTGATTAGAATATAAGTGAAATATTTGAAAATTAGCTTTTTGAATATGAAATAGGCGTGGTGGCGTAGTGGTTAGCAGTGTCGCCTCACAACAAGAATGTCCTGGGTTCGAAACTCGGGCTTGGGGTCTTTCTGTGCGGAGTTTGCACGTTCTCCCTGAACTTACGTGGGTTTCCTCCAGGTACTCCGGAGTCCTCCCACAGTCCAAAAACATGTGCATTAAGTTGATTGTTGACTTTAAATTGCCCATAGGAGTAAATGTGTAAGTGTGCGGTATTGTGTGTGGCCCTGCCCTGGGATAGGCTCCAGCAGACCCCCGTGACCCTGAGTTTAGGAATAAGCTGGTATAGAAGATGAATGAAGTATGAAACAGATTGCAGATGTTTTTTTTCTCAATGTGGGACGAATTGATATTAAGTGTTTTCTTTTTTAATGTGGGTCTGATTGATAGTTAAAGTAAAATAAATTACATTCAGTAAAATTCAGTTTAATTCATTTTAAAGGTTTGGCTTGATTCGCCCCATTTTTTTATGTTATATAATATCTAAATATCTTAAATGTGCCTCAGATCCCCTTTATATCCTTGTGCAGTCTTTAAGTGTTGAGTAATAATGATCCATTGCACATTTTCTTTTTGGATTCATACATGTTTCCTACTCAGCATTTGGGCTTTTTTGTCTGACCTACTCTGACCTACATTTCTACCATCTTCACACGGAGTTTTGATGCTTTTAGCAACATTTTACAAAGCATTTTTCTTTACGTATTTGCCCTTAGTGGTAGTGGTAGAAGAGTGGTTAAGGTGTTGGACTGCTAATTGGAAGATCAGAGTTTGATTTCCAGCACAACTCCCAGCCTCCACTGCTAGGCTTGTGAGTAAGGCCTCCAACCTCAGATTAATGAGCAAAAAATAAATTTTATGTAAATATTAATTCATTTTTCTTCTATTCTTGCTTATTTCCTAATTTAGGGTCACAGGGGTCTGCTGGAGCCTTATCCAGCTCTCTGAACGGCAAAAGACAGGAGGGATACACCTGGCCTGATAGTCAGTTCATCACACACATACCCCCCCATACCCCCCCCCCCCTCTCTCTCTCCTTACCTAGAAACATAACGTAGACCTTTTGGACTGTGAGTAGAAATGGAAGTACTCAAAGTAAACCCATGCAAGCGCAATAAGAACATGCCTGGGCCTTCATGCTGTAAGACAATAGTGTTAACCCTTAAACCACTGTGCTGCCCTCTATGTAAACAAATTAAAATAATTAGGCTGGCAGAAGATTTGTTGGCTGATCAGACAAAATCATTGAGTTTGAGCCCAAAAAATACATCAACCCAGCTGGAAATGCCCTGTCTGCCAGATGGCTATTCCACCGCATGGGAACTGGATTTGAAGTACTTGGGGTTAACAGTCTAGAGCCACAGGAAGTGTAAGGGGAAAAAGGTGAAGAAGCAAGTGCAGGTAGGTTGAAATAGCGGGAGAAATGTGTCAGGAAAAATATCAGCAAGAATAAAATGGGGAAGGTGTAGCAGACAGTGAGAAAAGCTGTGAGGTATAGTTTATGTACAGTGATGCTGAGTTGGAGGTAGCAGTCAAAGTTGTTTGGTGTAAGGGGGTTGGACAGGATTAGGAACATGGGAGAGACATCAGAGTGACTGATCTTGTCAGACATGTCAGGGATGAAGTCAGAGAGGACAGATTAAAATGGTTTAGACATGTACAGAGCAGGGATAGTGGAAATATTCGTAGGAGGATCTTGTACCTAAAGTTGCAGACAAAAAGCCAAGATGAAGCCCAACGAGGAGGCAAAGGAAAGAGGATGCAAAAGATGGGGCTTAGTGGGTAAACTCTTTGAATGGATTTTGTAAAGTTCTTTAGATTTTTGGGCTTAAAATTAGCAATTATATCACAATATTTTCTGTTTTTCATTAGAAAAAAATCAGAAGAGATTATTATGCTTTTCCTTTAAAATAACACAAAAAAGACCAGAGACTTAACTAAAAAGTCTGTCAGGGGACAAGCCTTAGAAACAGCCGAACTTGCAGGTTTTGGTTGTACCAGATTGGTGTAAAGAAAGGTGGCAGGGGTGTTGACTTATGTTTGTTTTTGAATGTTTGGTCAGTGTATCTGCACATCGAAGAGAGATGACTACTATCTATTATGTAAGAGAAAACTATATTTAAATTATGAGTAAAAAACATGGCAAAATGTACCTGGATGACCCACTTATCCTCAGCTGGATTCTGACGTGTGTACAAGGTGGACACTATCCCATGAGCCCACATGAGACAAAACATACCTTATATTGCGACTCAGCCCTTTTTAAATAAAATTATTTAAAAAACGTAGTTAGATAAAATGGAAACCTTTTTTATTATCTGGTTAAACAATGCTTAACATTTAATAAAAATATATTTTAAAAACATTTATATTTTTGCATTTGCATAGATATATACATAACTGAAATCGCAGTCCATAGATAAATAACCACACACACTCATATTCACACCTGTGGGGATTTTAGAATTACCACTCAATCTGATGTACATGGAGTACCCGGAGTAAGCCGGGTTCACCCCGCAGGCGCTGGAAACCCACCCAATTTCATATACAGCACATGTTTAAAAAACTCAACAGACATCTTAACGTAGAACAAAAATCAAAGGTCCAGCCGGTCTGGGGATATAATAGCTACACAAGTCTTACAAGACAGACAACCACTATATTTTCAACAGAAAGCATGTGTAAGATAGTTGTAGAAGAAGAATAAAAAACCCACAGCTGTAGGAAGTGCTCGTTCGCCAGAGTGGTACAAACCCTGGTTAATGAGCAAGCTAAACCTAATGCAGTCATGTTGTCTAACAATACACACGTGGGCCCTGATGTACATAAAGTTGAGTGTGGAGAAACACGTGTAAACTTGCTAACACCCACATAAAAATGAGCGAGCTGGTTTACTGGAATGGTCTGCAGAGGCTTGGGGGTTTCAAATGACCCAAAAATAGCATGTTCATTCTGTATGTAAGCAAAAAATAGTTCATTATGTGGATTATATAACATCAAAGAAAAGGAATCCTGAAAATTACCAAATTAAATTGGTTAGTTTAAATTGGTTAAATTGGAATAGATTTTATCGAGATCGGATGCATTTAGTGTGCTCAACTTGAAAGATTGTAACCTTTTGCAGTAGTCTTTCTGGAGCTTGCTTTGTTCACTGGTTCACAGTCATATTGGTAGAGAGAGGGGCCAGCTCCATTCATTCATTCATTCATTCATCTTCTATACCCGCTTATTCCCAAACTTCTTGAGGGTACTATGAGGGCACAACGTCCACAGGTGGATTTCTTGTGCTAGCCTGCCCGCTCCCCAGACCTGAATCCAATTGAACACATCTGGGACAGCAGGTCGCGCTTAATCCACCTACGCCATGACTGTCCAGAAGTTGCAGACAATTAAGTCCAGGTCTGGGAGGAAACCCCTTAGGAGAACATATCCACATCCGGCATATAGAGGCGAACACACGCGCACACACACTACTTAGCCTCCACGGGTTGATTTTCATTGATAGAATTTTTTGTAATTTTGTTGTCAGTACATTCAACTATGTAAAAAAAACCAACCTTTTTATCTGTAATATGTGATGATAAAACGTATTTTAATTGCTTAATGATCCTTCAACACAATTGATGTATATATAGATGTAAATGTATTTTTTAAAGCTAAATGGCATAGAACATTTTATTTATCTTTTGTGAGACAGATTTTGTATTAGAAAGACTGTATGCAATAGAATGTCAATGTCATTGGTGTTTTTCTACTTAACACAATTGTATGAAATGCTTATTTAAACTATCATAACCTTTTTCTGGTCATCCGATGCTTAACTGCCAACTCAAGTTTTTCATACTGCTTAGTGAATTATTATTGTCCTCTAGTTATCATATCAGCTGCATCTGCATGCTTTTTTGACTTTCAGAGCCTTTTTGTCATACTCGTACAACGAGTAAAAACTCGTAACTTAACTTAAATATTAAGTTAAAATAAATATATATTAACAAAAAAATTAGGAATTATTTTAAAAGAAACTAAATTGATGTATAAAGTCACATCAATGAGAAGTTGAGATGTGAATATTAAATCAGGCTCTAGACTTGTACTGTCCGCTACCAAATCACTGGCTTATGAAATGCTAAATGGATATGCTGTTCCTAATAAAGCAGCCAGTGTCTGTCTTTTGGAGCAGCAGAGATTTTAGATTTAAACACTTTGTCCAGTTGATTCGGTAGGAGGTTTCCTGCCTGTTATTTTATCATTTAAAACTTAGAAACTTACATTTAATTACAGAAACCATACAATCTTATATATGATGTTTCCACTGTATATAAACAAGCATTTCTCTGTATTGTGCCCCACTTCTAAAAATGCTAGAATATAACTGGATGTGACATCTGAAGTCATTACCTCTATTTTTTTCCCAAATATGTCCTTTTTCGGGTGAAAATTTTTTGATAGTGTATTAATATTCTAACCGATAATATCAATACATTTTTAAAATAGGTTTTAAACTAATTTACATTTACATTAAAAAACACTCTACAAATTATCACCTCTAGTTCTAGTTTGACAAAATCCTTTACTGCACCTGACTATTACGTCCATCTACGGTCTTGTTCCTATAATATTCAAATTTAGATTTTACTTGTCACATACATGATTATACACAGTACAGTGTGTAGTAAAATGTTCATGACGCTCTGGAAAAGCGATAAAAAAAATTTTAATCATATAAAATGTAAATTAAATGAAGATATTCAGAAAGGAATAGAATCAAATATAAATGCAGTTTGTATTAGATAAACACATACTGTAAATACTGTAAGAATTTAATCATTGGATGAAGTGACTAATAGTGAAATTTCTGCTGTGTGTGTGTGTGTGTGTAAGCCCAGAAGAGTCCATGTTTCAGGTGTTGTTCTGCTTGAGGGCCCGAATGGCCTGCAGAAGAAAAATCTCCCCCTTCATTTTTTCAAATAAACCATAGTAGTAATAAACCTAAGTACTCCACAAAAATGTACTAAAGTTTAGACAGAAAGAGTAAGTGCCTAAAGGAAACCCTTAAAGTAAGAAAAGCATGAAATTTCCCACACTGGGTGGAGTTGAAAAATAAAGGCATTAACCTCAGGAAATACAAAGCAAATATGCTAACCACTATTCATGAGTCATGAGCAAGCTACTTGGTAAATATAGTCAGCTAAGCTATCAGTTACTCTACATTAAATAAAGCTTCCTGCCATAAGCAGCTTACTACATTTTATTTTTTTACAATGTCATTTTTTTTATATCGAACCATCTTCAGGCTCCAGCACAGTTTTTTCAATATATTGTGGAAACATTTTATTATACCAACAAAAGTAAACAGTAGCACTGTTGTAGTGTGGGAACTTTGATTTAAACTATATAAAATAGCATGTTTTTATTGAATTCATGGGGTTTGTGCACAGAGGTTGTTGTCATGCTGGAATCGCATTTGAATCTTTTACATCCAGTCAAAAAAATTGTAAATAAAGGGGGCATTGAGTTTAGAGGGGACGGACAGATGGACTGTGCCGAAGTCCTCAAATGCCTGGCCATATAGTGTGTGTATTACAGATTTAATTAAGGGGTCACTGGTATCTTAGTGTTGAAAATTTTGGATGACTGTTCGAAAGACCATATTTCAAACTGCAAGACTACCAATCCACCAATCAAGTCACCCATCTGGCCAGCTGTTTGAATGATATAAATGTGTGACTTTGCATGAACGTTGGTTTACCTTTACAAAATATTGTAGGTGTAGAACTGGCAGCATCTATTTTATGTTATCAAATGGGAAATTGTTGCAGGACTATTCTCAAGGTTAATTGTAAACTACTCTGTAGCCCCTACAAGATTGTGTTCAGGTCAAAACTTGTGGCCATCAGCATATCAAGGACATTCATTTGAGTCATATCCTAAATAGAAAGCCAATGAATATCAGGTGCAATATGAGCGTCAGATTTTTTTTGGCAGCGCATTTGTCTTTTGAATGTCCTTTCCTCTGTTGAGCTTCATTGAGTGAGCCACAGATATCACCAGAGGCCTTGAATTATGTGGATCCCTTATCCCCATCAAAAATCAATAGGTTATTTTTGAACTAGCTCCGATCTGAAATAACCCATGAGGCTGTGTTCAGAAAACTAAACTCTCTAAGTGAAATGCTTCCTATCGATTCAAATAATGAATAATGCATTTCACATAAGTCTGTCCGTCATAATGCATTGCTCCGCTGTAAGCCAAGTTGTTTTCTCTATGAGTTGGCTCGACGCTTAGGAAAGGAGAAGACGCCAGTTTCCATGCTTCACAAGAATAGTGCAGACACCTAATGGACTATTGTTCTACTCAGAGGAGGTCATTTTTTATATTCTAATATTTTTTAACCTTCCTTTCATCCATCATGGCCATCTGAAAGTGGCAGCTTGTTAACTGAGCTTCTTTTATTCACTTCATCATCTCCTCCAAAATTTAAAATTTTAGTGAATTTTCTTGTTTGTCCATTTATTCTTCGTTTAGGTATTGCTCAAGCTCAAAATGTCAATCATGCTTAAAAATATTGATATGGTAATATATAATGATATATAATGTATACGTATAATGACCTTTTTAACCTTTTTCAGAATTGCAATTATTTACATGACCATTATTTAAGAGTTTTAGAACTCTCCAACCTTTAAAGGGATTTTCATTAAGATCGGTTTCAGGCCTCATTATTATGTGGAAATAAATAGGGTATAAATCAGATATGTGCATTAGCTTCTGAGCAGACAAATTGGATTTTCACCCGTCAATGTCAATAGTATGTCACTGAATAACTAGTGGTGGCATATAATAATAACTTGTAAACACCACCAGTGATATATAGCCAGTGAGGGCTCCATTTTTTTCCCTTTGCATTAAAAGATCATTGTTTTGCTTTAAATATGGTAAAAAAGCAAAATTCTAAATGAACATCTTGTCTTTGTCCATTGCGTCTCTATTTGCACCATTTTTTAGGTAGTACATCCACTTGAAATGTTTTGTCGTATATCACAGATAGGGTTTGTTTTTAAAAGATGAAAAAATAAGATGGTCATAAAGTCAAAAGTGGGAATTAAGAAAGCACATTTACAGAACATATTTCATTTCATCTTCTTTACCCGCTTATACGGGGGTCCGCTGGAGCCCATCCCAGCACACATAGGGCGGAAGGCAGGGGTTACACCCTGGACAGGTCGCCAGTCCATCGCAGGGCCATGAACACACACACTTACACATTCACTCCTATGGGCAATTT
>JAOTQW010000004.1:11693057-11705218 GCA_026260075.1 Sisor rabdophorus
TATGCCGGAGAGAGCAACTGGGAGTCTGTGCTGGATCTCTCTCTAAGATGAACATATCTTTAATGTAGCTGTTTTATGTACTTCATATCTAAGTTTTGAGCAGTGTACAGAACTGCATGTTATAAAGTGGGTTTCCGTGTTCACATTTTAACGTTTCATTCGCTTGTAAAACATTGAAGATGTTGATGATCCAGCATGCAGCTACACGAACTGTTTTTAACCTTTTAAAGTTCACTCACACCACCTCCACTGGCTTCCTGTTTTAAAAGCTGATGCTTGCCTACAGATATAAAAACAACTCAGCACCCTCACACCCTCAAGCACCCTTCAGGATACTGGGTAGGTCTGCCTTAAGACTTTTCTCTGTTCTGGCAACAAGATGGTGGAATGAACTTCCTATCAAAGAACTGTAGAGTCACTATGTTTAAAAGATGATTGACAACCTTTTTTAAATAATTAAAATAGCATTTAATAAATTTTTTTTATTTATTTAGTGTTTTTTTAGCTTATGCTACTTTTGCCAACTATAATAACAGTATTGATCACTGATAGAGATTCATTTATTTATTTCCTTCTACACCCACTTATTCCCTGGACCTTACCCCAGCGCACCCCAGGCGTAAGGCAGGGGTAGCCTTGGTTGCCCAAGTTGCCCGATAGAGATTCAAAGCACTTAAAAATAAGTTACACTAAATAGGTGTATCTACTGGAAATGTAGTACAATCAAATTTCATTCGTACTTCTAATCAAACTGTTTAAAGTGTCTAATATTAGATAATGGTGTGGTTATGTCTATTTTCAAGTTACCTTTCCTAAATCATCGTTTTATTTAACAATTATTATTCACATATGTAGTTTAGACACCTAGCATTTTGTTTAATTTTCGTGTGATTGTGACATTATGTCGATTATCCAAAAGCAGTTAAACTATTTTAAACCTTTCCACCCAATATCTGCGTTTGCACTGGCACTTTGGAAATATAGTTAAAATACTTGGACAATATATTCGTAACACTTTGGACATAAATTTGAAAGACTTGGAGAATAAAGTTGAAACACTTTAGGTAAGTCAATGTATTAATAGTTTTTCTTTGTGGAGGAGAAAGATTCATTTATCACTTAAAACAGCGCAATGTTTAACAGATTTTTTAACAGGAGCATTAGGTTAAGACTTTAGGTTATATTTTTCTATATATTAAACCCAATGTCTTTTGTTTCCTGAATAGAACAGTGTCAATGCAGCGCAAATATTACTATTAATTCCTAACCGAAAGTGGAAGTTAGTGGAATCAATAAACAACAGCAGCAACAAAAATATCAACAAAACTGCAGTAAAAAATTTGCTTGACTGTCATATTATACATAACCAGAGCCATGTGCATTCACAAACTGCCCATTCAGCTAGAGTTGTGAATCAGCACTGGGATCCTGTGGGACACAATAATAACAATGTAGGAGTTTTTATTTTGTTTCTGCTTTCATGCCCTCGTGGGTAGATGGTGCGGAATGGATCATGTGGGTGTACAGGGTGCGCACTCTTCAGCACATTTACTGAATTTATTCATTTATTTATCTTGAGTGACTGCTTTAGTGGGAAGACATGTGGTCTGGTAAATAATATATATATATATATATATATATGTGTGTGTGTGTATTGGGAAATAAAGCTGGTTGTAAGGGAACAGAGAGGATTGTATTAGAAGTGAGTGGGATGCACAGAAAACATTTGGTAGCCTCTGGGATTAGTCAAATTTTTTTATGTGGGTGGGTTTATTAGAAGACCTCAAGGAGTTGGTGGAATCGGTTTGATTTTCTGTATAAGTGGACTGGGTTTAAGTAGCATCAATGTTGAACAAAATTCCTTTAGAAGATCAGGGATTTCAAAATACACTATATTGGCAAACGTATTCACCTACCCATCCAAATAATCAGAATCAGAATCAGGTGTGCCTGATTCCATGGCTACAAGTGTATAAAATCAAGCACCTAGGAATGCAGACTTTCTTCCAAACATTTGAGAAACAATGTGTCTTTCTCTCTCTCTCTGTATATATATACACATTGATTTTAGATGATAATATAGTGTTCAGACTTGAGGACTGGCATGATGTGATCAGATTTTCTGGTTCTTTTAAGAATCCTAGAAGCAGCGTTTCTGTGCTGCAGCTGTCTAATACTCTATCTGAACAGGCTGTTCAGGAGTGCATAATGGTCCTTTCTGCTCTGGATTGGAATAAACAAGCATCTTCACGTCCTGAAGAGAAACAAAAACTCAAAATACTAGTTATGTTTTAAGGTTACTGGGTTTTGTGGGTCTAACACCAGAATCACACTAAGATTCCTGACTTAATATTTAGTTGTTTGACTTTAAGAATCAAGGTTTCACAATGAGAACTTAATCTTTGTTGACAATTGTTTCCAGCTTATTTAACTGGAAAAAGATTGGCATCCAACTCTTAATTTAATCAATGCATTTACAAAGGTGGTCAATAAGGCTGTAGTTATTTGCTGATAAAGAAAGGTAAACCTCTGAATGCTTCAGCATACCAATACATATTGGACAGCTCTATGCTCCCAACATTGATGGAACAGTTTGGAGCTGGCCCCTTCCTCTTTTGACATGACTATGTACCATTGCACAAGGTCCTTGGTATAAATAAATTTGACTAGTCTGTACAGAGTCATGACCTTATAAATAAACTATAATAACACATTTGAGATAAATTAGAGCTGAGAGCCAGGCCTTCTTGTCCAACATTAGTGTGTGACCTCACAAATGTATTTCTGGAGGAATGGTCAAAAATTTCCAGAAACAATAAATAAGTTTTACTGTGCTTTATTATTCCTGTTGAACCAACCGTTTATTAATTTTGCATTTCTGGGATTTGTTCAGGTTTTGCCGAACTATTCCATGTGTCTAAGTTTTTTTAAAACATCTGCCTTGGAAATGGATAAAAGTCTGGACCAGATCTATTTTGTCTGGTCGTAAAAAATAAAATGAATTGCCACTGTACACATGTTTGGCTAGTCAAACATGGCTGTTACTGTTTTACTTTAACCAACTAGAGGACGAAAGAATGCTGACTTATTGTGGGCCAGCTACCCAATTTGAAATCTGATTGGTTAAAGGAACAGTCTTTAACCAATTAGCAGTCTGCCGCTGACACAGTTTAAGGTACATCGGCCAGCACTACTAATTCTAGGAATAGATTAACATGTCATCACATAGAAACTGTAAGGATTACATGCAGTGCAGCAAGAGAAACACTACAATACAATTTCAATACAATTACAATGGAACATATATTAAAATGTTTGGAAAAATATTAAAAGGGGTGCGGTGGTGTAGTGGTTAACACAGTTGCCTCACAACAAGAAGTTCCTGGGTTCGAATCCCGGGCGCAGGGTTTTTCTGTGCAGAGTTTGCATGTTCTCCCCACACTTGCACGAGTTTCCTCTGGGTACTCTGGTTACCTCCCAAAGTCCCAAAAAACGTGCATTAGGTTGATTGGTGACTCTAAATTGCCCATAGGAGTGTGTGTGTGTGGTTGTGTGTGTCCCTGCAATGAACTAGCGACCTGTCCCTCGGCCTTTTGCCCTATGTGCGCTGGGATAGGCTCCAGCAGACCCCTTTGACCCTGGGTTCAGAAATAAGTTGGTATAGAAAATGAATGAATGAATGAATATTAAAATTTAGGTCATAAATTTAGGTCAGCTTTTCATTTTATTTAGGCAAGTAGAAAAGAACCTGCTGGCCCTTAATGCACATCCTTGCAATTAACACTTTAAACTCTGTGCTACCATGGCTTCCGCCTAATCCAAAAAAGTTTCTAATCCAAAAAAGAACCTTTTTGTTTAGTTTTGTTATTAAAACATGTTGACAAACTGAATCTGTGTTCTTGGGTACTATAAAGTACACACAGTTTTAACGCTTGTTGCATATGTGTGAGGAAGTGTGTTTTTTCAGGTTCTTTTGATGCCCCAGGCTCTGTCTTTCTAAGGGGGGGGGTGGAAGGGGGTTAACAGCAGGTGCATTTTATTATTGTAGCTTTGTGTTGCTCTTCACACGTAGGTGTTAGCTTCTCGGCCTTGTGCGATGTTGCGCTCTCGCTCTGCAGAGGTGTACACATTAATTTTTTTTTTCATTTATTATTTAATTTGTTTCCAATGAAAGAAAGAAAAGGATTGAGTAAAACAAGATGCTGATCTGTAACCTGTTAGAGTAAGTGAGGAGTTGGAGCTATAAAGCTGCAGGAAGGCTTAGATAACAAGCTCACACACAGGGTTTTTGGCAAAAGGCTTGATTTGGTCATCATTATTATAGCACATATGCACATGAAACATGATTTGGGCCTCTGGTGTAGTAGAGAGAGACAGGCAAGTCATGGTATTCTCTTCGTCAAGGGTAACTCCTGCAACTGCCATCAGGCTTCAGTCAGCCTTTGGGGCCAATTAAGCTGAATTTATTTCAGTTTATTTTATTTTTGGTATTTGGCAGATGCCCTACACTACAGCGACTCCTATTTGTCATTAATTTCTCCAATTGAGCAGTTGATAGTTAAGGTCCTTGCTAAGGGACCCCACATTGGCCGACAGACTGTGCTCAATTGAATTGTTCTTAACCACTCACTGAGCTACCACTTTCTCTTCTATTAAGAATTTTCATCCCATACTATCCTACTTTCCACTGAGGTGCCTTAAAACATCAGAGGGAGTGCGCTGACTCGCACTGAGTGATTTTAGTAACATACTCAGAAATCACCTGTTTGTCCACAAGGGTGTGTATTTACCAATGTCCTTATCCAGAGTGACTTGCATAGTGTGCTCAAACAGCTAAGCTGTTAAGGACCAGATTTAAGGACCCAGGAGTCACAACTTGGTAGTGTTGGGATTTTTAAACACGACATTCTGAGATCTTGACAAATATCTTAACCCTCAATTCCTTTCTTCTTTTATTCTTTTAAACTTTTATTTTCTTAAACCTTAACTAAATCCCATAACTATTTATTGATTGAACCCTAATTTTTCTTAACCCTTTGTTCTCTTACAGAAATTTAGGGTTAACCTTTTGAATGTTGAGTAATATTAAATATGCATGTATAGTTAACATTACACAGTTCTATTCATGAACACAGCTTTTGCTAACACACTCTTCCTTTCTACAAAAATGAGAAATACCATGTCCAAACATTAGTAACAAGAGCTGCATGTTGGTGACTGAATGATTATGACGATATAAACTTAACTGGAAAACACTTGTTAATCACTCGTTGAAGCAAAAAATGTTTTATTTTGTTTTTTTTGAGAATAATCCCCTTCTGTCTCACCACCCTTGTTCTTTAAACTCTGGAGTTCCAGTTCCTTTCTATGTGAAATAAATATTTTGAAGATTTTTTTTTATTCAGAGCACTTAATAGAAAAGCTTTGAAGTGTATGTAGATGAATACATAAATGCTGGTTTACAGGATCAAGGATGAATAATAACTTCAGCCTATAAAATATGTTGAGATATTACAATAAATGTACATGTTGAGCTAGTTTAGGTGCACCATAAGGCGTAGACTTGTGGACTTGCTTAGCATATAGAGAAAAATAATTGAATAATTGTAAAAATATCTGTTGAAGCGTTACGACAAAGTTAACGTTAACATCTCATGTAACATATGATGGAGAGGAAATATAAAAAAGCAAGATAGCATTTTTAGTTTTGTACTGAAATTTATAAAATATATTTGTTTTTATATGTAACCATTACAATATAAATTTCAGATGTCACCTCTACGGACCGTTTACTGAACATCTAATGTCTACAAGAAAGGTTTCTGGACCTACTATCATCAGTCTGAAGATATAGCTGTGTGTTACCAGAACAGAGCAAACATATTCCTCCTTACAATATTACAAAACTTTTCCGCAGCATATAAATCTTAATTTCTGCATCAATAAAGGGGTCTAGAAATCATGAATAGAATAATGTAAAACTAATAAACTGTCATCAAAGTTTAATTGCTATTGAAATTTAGTTAAGCAGGTTACAAACAAACAATTAAAAATTACTTTAAAGAGTAACCTAAAAAATATTTTTGTTTCTGAAGTATGGTTTCAAACGCCCAGAACCAGGTTTTAATGTAAAAAGTATTGATTATTCTCTTTAGATGCATTGCGTTAATAAGAATCTTAGACTTGATTAGCAATCTATTGTTGGAGCTATTACAAAACTAATATGAGAATAGAAAAAATAAAATAGAAAAGATTCATTAAACTGATGTCCAATAACGCTGAAACTTAATTTAACTTTCAATATAGATTTTACCTGCAAATTAGTCTGACTATAATAAATGTATATTGCCGAAAAAGTTCTTGTCACTCTGTTGTGATTCTGTGCACTGTACTTTTGATCTTTGATATGTAATCCACCTAAACCTACATGTCATTTGCTAAAACAAAGAACTTCAACCACTTTTCCAGCATGGAATTTCGTGTCTTTGGGTCTTGCTCATGATCCTAGCAGGCGACAGTCGGATTCCACATTTTCCTGATCAGCAGTACAACTCCTTAACCATCAAGCTGTCTATTTGCGAGGGCCTTATGATGAAAAAAATTTTTGCAGTACATTGGTCATACATTGGTGATACAACACAGCAAGCATTTCCACTATGCTTGTTTTAGAAACAATGGCCGTATATGTCTGCGACAACTACAGGAGGAGAAAGGAGGAGAAAGTTGTTTGACAAGCAGTTAAAAATTTAACTAAAAGTTAAGGTAAACATGAATTAAATTTGAAAGTATATAATTATATACATAATTATATATATAAGTATATAAGAAGCCAGAATATCAATGCAATATTATGCAAAAAAAATATTTAAGCTCTATCAATATGTTTACACTACCCTACTGAACATCAAATTAGCTATCACCTAAAATGTAAACAGGAAATATTTTTCCAAAGGTCAGATTTTAAATCATTCTGGGCTGCCCTGCACTATCAGATTTTTCTTCTATCAAGTTGTTTAATTGCAATTCATCTAATTTAATTATACAAGTTCATTTGTTTTAAAATAATATTGATTTTATCTCTTGCCCTTAAAACAAATCTCTGCCCTGATTTCTATCAAGGAGAAAAAGATGGGGCATTTACTGACTAATCTCCTGGATAGAATTGGCGATGAAACCATTTGATAGGCTGTTATTTGAAAATGTTTTGTTTTATATAATGCATCATAAGCAGAATTATTCTTCAATGATATACATGTAATATATAAAAAAAAAAATTTTTTTTGCTCTTCTGAAGACAATCAGCTTTCTCTTTCTGCTAATTTTATCAATGTAAACACAGCCTCATTCTGCATGCACAGGAAAAGAATCATTAAAAAAAAAATGATACATGACCACCAAATTCTGGCCAAATCACAACCACAGGACTAATATGGTAGGTCATTTGCAGGAAAATATTTATTCTACAAATTACAGATATGGGCATTTTGCATAGGGTTAAGATCACAGACAACCTCTGAAAATATTAAAAATGTCCAGATGTCCCCAGATAGTTCTAATCCTGTGCAAAAAGGACATTTGGCAGTAAGAAACTTGTAGGGTGTCATAGGCTGCCATTATTGCCAGTGGTTCAAAAAAATCCTTTTGTTCCTTTATCCTATGTGCTGCTTTTTCTTGTTCTTACACATCCATCCAGTAGCTATTAGCTGACTTTATCTTACTGCCATGTACATGTTGTTAGACTTTTTTTTTTTTCAAGTTTTTAATTAAATATTTTTGTTTTGGCTTAAGGAAATACAAGAAAAATACTTTTGATTTTTGAAAACAGGTTATTTAACACAATTTAACATAACCGGAAACATTATTAGGCTCATGCACAAGCCAATGACAGAGCCCCAATTTTAATATAATGTACAATATGTTTAGACAATACAATGTTGAGTTGTTTTTCATTTTTTTACCCTTTTTATTGATAGGCCACAGTGTTTGTCTCTAACTTAATAATTCTCCAGTTGTGCATCAGAATATTCCATTAAAGCGCTGCATTAATTTGAATGTTCCCTCGAATCTGATAACAACTTAGTTTTTAATGAAATATGCCAATGCATACTAAACACCTCATAACTAATTGGGAGTTTTTTTATAATGTGCCAAAAAAAGCAAAAGGGTTAAAAAAACAATGTATGTGTAAGAAAAAGCAGATAGTGTACATTATTTTGAGAAAAGATTGAATGAGATGAAGAAATATTTTACTTAAAAAAAATGTTTTTGTTCTTTATAACCTTTATCTTCGCTTAACCCTAATTGGGTCTCCGTGTAGCTGTTCCACTTCCACTTATAAACAAGTATCAGTCTTTAGTGAAAACTTTAAAGGTTTTGTAAAGAGATTTAAACTTTGAACATTAGAAATGTGAAATATGATAAATAGAAAGATATAGATAGACAGACAGATAGATGTGAACAAGAGATTGATGAGTTGATAAATAGGTAAATAGACGCTAATGGACGGACAGACAGACTCATCAATCTCAGTTAAATACATTTTTTATCTCTATAACCTCCTAAACAATTCCTGAATGAACACAGAGGACTAGAGAACAGGGTCCCTAAGTCACTGTTGCGCACTCTTTCTATGAGTTTGGCTTGATCTATTTACTGCATCTGTGGTGTCTATGATAATTTTTTCAATTGTTTTTGTGGCTGTTTGATTGTAAAAATATATAATTGTGAATGTAAAAATATTTATACCCCTTGAACATTTTTACTTTTTGTCACTTTACAACAACAAACTTAAATGTATTTTATTTTATGTTACACAGTAGCACATTATTGTGAAGTGGATTAGTTTTTTAAATTAAACAAATAAAAATCTGAAAAGTGTGGTGTTCATTTATATTCAGCACCCTGTACTATGATACCCCTAAATAAAATCCAGTGCAATCAATTGCCTTCAGAAGTCACCTGATTAGTTAAGAGTCAAGCTGTTTGTAAGGTTGTGTCGGTACACTTTTTCTGTGAATGTGGTTAGAACACCAGTGAACAGCATCATGAAGACCAAGTAAATGTTTGAAACCTAAATTTAATTAAGGAAGCTTGTGAGTATAATTTTTATTTAATTGAAACACACCTGGTCTTTCTTTTAACAAATTTAGACCTCTATCCCATTCTGTCTAAAGAACCACCTTGCAGAGTTTAGCTTCAACCCTAATTTATTGCATCCAGCTGATCGTCTCTTTTAAGCTTTTCTAGTTTTATGTTTTGGAATAGGATTAAAACTAAACTCTGTAGGACCCTTGCCATCTAAGTCACTGGTTCTGTCAAGATGTGCAATAGATTTCTATTTTCCTTAAAATTTCCTTCTTAACACAGCCTTGGTTTTTGACTACAACTGAGATGGACTCAATCACTAAATTTCCCTCACACTGCTCTCTGAAATGAGGGCTTGTTCGCTGTATTCTTCATACTATGGTGCAGCATCATCTCAGTGCAGCGTGTACATCATTTGTGCTTTCTGTTCTAGGTTGCATAATTTGTTAGAATAATGTAAAATCTTAAAATATGCTTTCTTTGCTTTTTATTTCTCTTTTTTCCACAGCCTGCTATTTTATGTTGTAATTCACATGGTAAAGCCCTTTTTAAGCATTACTCAGCTTTCTTAACTTGATATCTTTCCTTGCTACTGTAAGAACTCGTAGTAGGAAAACACTGGCTCCTGCAAAAATGTTTGGTGTAGAGAATTTATCTAGTCCATGTAGTACATAATCTTCTTAGGCCATTTTCCACAAAAATATTGTGCTGCACATTTTCCTAACCAGTATCTATTGTGAAAGTGTTTTTTCACTGTTTGACTGCCCTGGTGCCAGTATATTGCAATTTTTTGAGTATATTTAATCAGAGTATTTTTCTTTCATCCTACAGGGTTTGCTGCAGGGCAGCATTTTCTTAGTTCTCACTTTTGTGTTTTCATTTCAGATGCTTTCATGTTTTCATTTTGTAAAGTTTTATAAATATTAATATATAACTTTGTGAACTGAAAGTTCCATGAATGGCATAAGAAGAGGTATCAGTCACTCTTCTAATTCAATTTTCTAAATCAATTTTCAGCACCGCTAAGTTACCAGTTCTGGGCCCCTGAGCCACAATTTGCTCAGTTGTTTAAACCAGTTGTTCAAATGTTGCTTCAAAAAAGGATGTTTGTGTATGTTTAAAGCTGTGTAAAGCTTAATTTATTTTGTGCCCTTTTTTATTAGCCATTTTTCCATCATAACAGATTGCGTCTGAGAATCTTTTGTTCATTAAATGGCAATGTAAAATTAGAATAAACTGCAGACCTGGTCTGTGACCCAATACATGTACAAATGCTTGCAAAAAATTGTCACACATAAGAAAACCGAGTGTTTTCCAGATATTAGTCTTGGTACACCAGATCACCATGAACACTTTTGGACACTATAAAAGAGTATTAGGTTGGGCCCCCTCCAGCAACCTATTCTGCATTATACTACTTAAAAACAGATCTTTGTGGAACCCTAAAATGCATGGATGCTTAGAATCACCTTACACCCCCCATTAGTATATAATTAGTAAATAATGAAGACAAAGGATTCACTTGTATTCCAGTTTAATGAATGGTAATCAGATCCTAAAGCTGGCCCCTTGCCTTCTTAATTGTGCATCTTTTATTATAAACATATCGTGGTGTTGAATAAAAGTATTAAAATTGTTTTTAAAGTATATTTTTTTTGTCATTATACAAGAGCAAAAGTGAAACATGCATGTTTTCATTTTATTTTAATCCACTAAATTCAATTTAAAAAATTAAATAGGAAGCAATATGGTGGTTAGCTTGGTGGTAAAAATAAAAAATGTGGATTTTTTTGTCCCGTAGGCCACAGAGTCAGCTATGATGCAGCACTCCTGAAGCAGAAACGTTTAAGGTTTCGCTAAAGGACCCAACAAGCTTGAAACTGGAAGACCTTCCTGGTCTTTCTTGGCGTGGTGGGGGGGGGGGCTTACACTCAGGTCGTCGTTGTTTACCAATCAACAACTCAGTAACCATTTAAGCCCCCACTGCTTATCAGGTATTTGTTAAGGTATGGGACTAACCATATAGCAATGTTGAGTTTAATTTCCAGAACCACTTAACTGTCACTGCTGGGCCCCCTGAAAAGGCCCTTAAAAAGGTACTTAACTCTTAATTGGTCAATTAGACAAAAATAACCCCCAAAACAAAAGCACCCCCATAAGTGTGGGCCAAATGCCAGAAATTGTAAAAGTTCTTTCTGACAGCTTTTTGGAAAATGCCGCATAAAAACTATCCAATAGGAATAGAGACCTCGTTGGCTGTTTTAATATTCACCTGGCCATGTTTTTGTTGTTTCCTATGAAACCAATATGTTTTGTCAGTTTAGACATCATTCTTCCACTTTCAGTTCCACGAAACCATGAATAACGCCCCAAAGTTAATAAAGCAGCAGTTATATGATATGGCATTTCCATTAATTTCACTTTGTTTATTTATATAGCTGCCAACACCCACCAGCAGCAAGAACAATTAAGCCTGCACCTCTGTAGATAAATAAGGCATGGCGGCACGCAGAGTTGACGAAGCTATCTGTTAGGATCCAGAACAATAATTCATGCAGTTATAGTCTTTGATTGGTATGTTTGTAATCTGCATTTTATTTACATAATTTGGGCTCATTTCTCTGGTATGCGTCTGGCATGTGATAAATGTAATTGACTCGCACTATGGTGCTTGTCTCTTTGATATTACTGCCCACCTCCCCTTTCCTGATTAGCTACTTCAATGTATTTTCTATCCCATTTTTTATTCATAATTTTGTCTGGCATTTATTTGGTGAACTTTATTTGGTGAAGTTTTAGTTTTAAGATATGGCTTAATACTAACAGTATTAGATAGTAAGATATGAGTGTGTATGGATGTTTAGTATGTTTGTATAATTAAAAAAAATAAAAATATTAAAAGGACTTTCTCCCTATGTGCGCTGAAATAGGTTCCAGCAGATCCCTGTGACCCAGAGTTAGGGAATAATCGGGTATGAATAAATTCATTCATTCAACTTCTTTACCCGCTTATTCCCGAATGCAGGGTCACGGGGGTCTGCTGGAGCCTATCCCAGCGCACATTGGGCGAGAGGCAG
>JAOTQW010000004.1:11710492-11726494 GCA_026260075.1 Sisor rabdophorus
GGATGGATGGATGGATGGATGGATGGATGGATGGATGGATGGATGGATGGATAGAAAGAAAGAAAGAAAGAAAGAAAGAAAGAAGGGGCAACCTGGAGTGGAATTATGCATGTTCTTCCTGCATTTGCGTGGGTTTTTTTCTGGTTACTCATTTTTCCTCCCACAGTCCAAAAACTTACATTAGGTTTATTAGTGATTCGTGTGTTTGTCCCCGTGCGATAGACTGGCTACCTTTTTTGTTTGTATCACTGCCTGACATTCTAATGTATTGAGATGCAATCTTTTTTTTTCAATGTGGAATTTTTTTCAATAATTTGTACAATTTAAACAACTTAAACTGTAGGCCATGAACATTGATGTTTAATTTTATGAACATCATGAATTGTTTTGCTGTCTGTCCTTACTTTTCCAGCATCTTAAAAAAATAATCTTTGGGAAATTAAACAGGGGTAAAAGTGATGGGTAATGTGGTTGGGTACGCATGTTGTTGCTTAGTAGTGCTGAGTATGACCAAGGGTCTCACGATATAATACATATGATACACAATAAAATGTTAATATATTGCAGTACATTTCCTATTGCAATACATATTGCCATACTTTTAAAAACTAAATTGAAAACATATACAATGCCAAATATTTGTTTATTTACAATGTATGCGCCTAGGTATTTAGTTGAATATTTAGATCCATTAAAGTCAGGGGTGTTCTGTTTATTTTCTAATATTCTAATAGATTCTATTTTTTGTTTCATGAAATTGTATTAATTTATTCCCAACAGTTTATTCTCTTTATTTTGTATTTTTTGTTGCTGCACTGCTTTCAGAATGTGTATCTGGATAGAGTTTTTGTCCAATGAGATATCGCCATGTTAATCTAATCTGTCTAAAGCCTTCAAAATAAGTAATGCTGTAGACCAGCCATGATATAACTATAATATCATTGGCAGATTGCTAATTGGCTAATATTAGACTTGCTTTAACCAGTCTGATTTTTAAAGGCACCTCCCAGAGGCCAGCTTTAGTCCGTCCTTTAATTCGTTAGTCAGAGTTAAAACCATCGGCACAGTTTGGTTAGCAAAATGTGTCTGTACAGTTGAATTAGTATTTTCTTTAGTATTTTCTTTCACTAAAGGTATCTTTAGTGGCTACTTATCTGCTACTGGTTAAAGCATATCCTAAATATGCATTTATAATAAAGGTTACAATTTCTAAATTCTATAATATAAATATCAATATAATATAATTTTTATACAGCCCTATAACATATCTCCTTGCAAAAACAACAACTAAGTCAGTAAAATGTATTTTTAGGCAACTAAATAGTTGTGCACGTTTAACCTGATTGCCCTTTAAACAAAAACCCAGTGACAACAACTTTAATTCTGAATATTGCTGAGTGACAGAGGATAAAAAGCCTACACATTTAATCAAACAGGACATGCTTTATATAAAAACCCCTTTTTTCTAATAATGTGACTGTTAGCTCAGTTTCGGTAAGATAATTAAACGATGTGAAATGCTTTAGGGAGAGATGACAGCACTTCATGCACCAGTTATCAACTCTCTTAATGTTAAACTCCTTCACTTTTTCCTTCAGCATAACTCGGAAACTAAGACCTCTTTGTTGTGAGCTTCAAAGCAGCAAAGCATGTGGTAACGTGTTAAAAAAATGACTATCAGTCCTAAATTTGGGATATTTTAAAAAGCACACAGGAAGGAAGACCAAGCCATGGAAATATACTTTGTTTTATGACAACCTATTTTATTCATTTTTATTACACAACTACACTATTAAAATGAGGTCACCAAGAAACATCAATCTTACATTTAGTAAAGTGAGAAAATCAACTGGTGAAACGTTCTTGCTTAGTGACACTAGGCAGCACCAATCAGGCCTGTGTCATATGTTTGGTTTTTGATGCCAATAATGGGGACTACAATTTCAATTTAAATGGGTTTGCAACAGCAGGCTCACTATTACCCACAGCAAATATTATAGCATCAATACCAATTTGCCAAAAGGCTCAACTGATTCTGGCAGGCGTTAGTTTAAAGACATTCGCTTTGACTGCAAGGCAAAATTTACTCTCAGCTGTCAATGCATCAGGATGCCCTGACCCTGTGAGAATTAAGCTTTGCTTTATCTCTCTCTCTCTCACTCTTTTTCACTCTCTACCTCTTTTTCAATTTGCATACAAGTGAGGTATTTCCAACTTGCACGCTTGGACAGCGGCAGAGGTTCTGCACCACCGGATGTGATTTTATTTATTTTTCAGATCCTCTGACAGCATGAGTGAAAGATGCATCTCTTTGTATTGCAGAAGTTCTATAGATCAACAAAGTATTCTATCAGTCATGCACATTGCGTTCTTTACCGCAGCTATTAGTATTATAACTACAATTATAATACTAATAGTACTACAATTTCCAATAACCAAAGTGTTAGATTATCAAACATAGTAAAACACAAACTTTCTTTTTATTCTGACTTATTTTATTTCAGACTTAAGGCCAAAACATTCAGTTGTTCTCTACTAATCGAAAATGCCCAAGATTCAGCAATAGGTTCATCCATCCTAAGAAGCTCTAAGGTCTTTTTAATAGTGTAAGCAAACCTGCTTGCGGCTTTAAAACAATTACTATTGTTAAAAGGGCTATATAAATAAAGCTGGATAGTTAGCCCATATTATGTCAGCTTCTAGCAATATACATTTTTTTTAGTTAAAGAAACAGCGCTCTTTGTTCTGTGTTTCTCAAGGACCTGTGTTAGGCCTAATATATGCCACCTTTTGGTACAATTATTTGTCAACATGTTAGCTTGCACTGTTATGCTGATGTTATATATTTTTGCAATGTCTGGTGATTGAAAAATCTGTATAGGAAATCGGACTGTGGATACTTACTGTCTCCCATATCAAGGACCACATGCTTCCTGCCTTCTGATTACCAAAAAACAAAAAAATTATAGCCTTTTTGTTGCAAAAAAAATCATCACTGACTTTTATTGAAGGCTCATGTCTGTATTATTGCTATCATAGCTTAGTTTCAGGAACATTGCTTAAATAATATAACTGCTACATAATGCACAATTGTTAGTTCATGATTTTATTAACTTCAGGGATGTATTACAGTAACACCTTATTGTCAGGATGTTTTGGTAAAAATGTAGCAACTCGAGTTTTAAAAAGTTTCAGGTGCAACTTTGCATTGATATCTGAGTGAACTTTAAATGTTACCAGTCCTTCACGCTTTCCCCATTAGATGATACAGGCTATTTTTAAGGACCGGTGAACCTGTGTTCATTCAGTTAATCAGAAGCTTGAGCTTAACAGTAGTTAATTACCATGCCCTGGCTATTTGTTAGTACCTTAACTGGCAAAGGGCACCGTATCACTTAGCTTTTTCCTTATAAAGACTCCCAGTCAATATTTGGAAATCAGACACAAACTCGATGTTCAAGTTCAGGTCGAAAACAGATTTGTTTCAAATTCTTGAAATTTTTTTTTTTAATTAGGTAAAGAAGCAGATCGATAGGGTTAATTCTCATGGAGTGTTTTGCTGAACTGGAATGTCTGGATGCTGTCATTCCCTTATTTTCACCAGAATTGCTGAGAGTGAAGTGACTCGCCTTTATGTTTCAGAAAGCAGTCATGTCGTGTTAAATTTACCCTCTCACTTGCTCTTTTCTGTATTGGACGCACTCTGTTAAGTCATATTTGCTTATAATGAGCTCACAGCTACCATTTAGACCTTTCTGAAGCATTCTTATGGATCTCTGCTGCCGGTTTAAGTCACATCGTTTAAGGTGTTCAATGCTAATTAGGATAAAGGCTAAATGTATACTAACTGTAGATACTTAGACCCCATTTGTAGACTATTATGATGACTTTAAGCTGCTGTTGTCATGGCTGAACTTGTGCTAAGGTTTGTTACATACTTTAGACACTTCTGCAGAAGGTGATGGGTTCCTTTTGATTCTGCTTTCTTCTAAGGTTCTTCCTAGAACCATCTCAGGGTTTTCTTACCACTGTAGCTTTAGGCTTGCTTTATCTTGGGGATAGATAGGATTTCTTTTAACCCAAATTAAATAAAATTGAAATTTCATCACATACATGATTATATACAGTACAAGATATGGTGAAATGTTCTTTACAACTCTCCGAATGGAACTAATATAAGTTTTTTATATATATTATAATTTAATAAAGAATTAAATTAAGTCAAAATGTACTGGAAAAAAAACATAAAACATAGTAGAATAGAAGATGATAAAAATACATGTTGTGCATTGTGTATATGTAGTGTCAATTTCTAATCTGGGAAATCAAATACATACAAATAGATATTTTCAATGAGCAAAACTAAATTCTGACTGTGGATATTTTTATATACTCACATTATGTATGAAGCATATTCAAATCTTATACAAATTAGCAGTAGCACATCAGAAAACTTTAAGCTAGGACCACATGTTTCTCTTATTGCCTCTTCTGCATCTTTGTTTCGCACTAATTAATCGTTGATTGCACACATTATCTTATATATTGATCCACTGAGCCATTTAAAGAGGCCTTTAGTTCTTTTTTACATTAGTTTTTTTCTGTGCTAGACATGTACTTTTTAAATTTTTTACTTTTTAATGTACTTACCTGTTCTCTGTGTGGTGCTTTCTTTAAACACAATAGGCATGTGACCTAAAATAAACATAATGTCTTTTATGGCTTAGGTATTGTCTTAGAATTACAGGGATTATATTGCAATTACTAAAGCCCTATAGTTTTTCTCCAGCATTCTCAAACCACATATTAAAACAAGTTTAGTATAATCGCAAAACATCTGGAAAGCGTAGCAATAATAAAAGTTCTGTTGTGTGAAATAGGCATAATGCAGTAAGGAATGTGTAACACCATACACCCTTAGTCCATCTGTCTCTTTGTGACTGTGTTTTCCTCCCCAAGGCTTATGGCTACAGAACAAACAGAATTATTAAACCTTTACTCTAAACATAGGTTTGATGTCGACTTCAAAGTGTCCAAACCTGGATCCTGGAATTAACTGTTATAGAAACCTTTATTTATCTCACACGCATGCACACACACACAAACATATATATATATATATTGCAATTCCTCAATTTGCATATCTCAGTTTAGGTAGTTGGGGTCACAGTCCTTACTAAAATACAAGTAAATTTTTAATTAAGCTTTGGAACAGTTGTCCCAGAGTCTCCTTGCCGTAAAGGGTAGCTAAAAAAAATGTACAAGTAAATTACTTATAAGATGTCTATTTCAATATGTATTATTCTTTTTTTCTTTGTGTCCTGCAGCTAGACTGATAACAGAGTTGTAATTTAAAGTAAACACAAATACACAGTCAAATTCTTTTCTTTATAATTCTAAGGTTAAGTTTAGTATTTGGAGTCCTTAGCTAATTTGTTAGCTAAAAAGTACACAAACTACCAAAACTAGTGGTGGGTATTGCATTATGTAATTATTTGTACAGCTGTCTATAACAGAGAGGACGGAAAATGCAGACATTATTGCACGTCAGCTAGCCGTCTTTGAGAGGAGTTTGTTAAAAGTCTGATAATATTAAGCAATTAGCAATCTGCTATTACTAATATTTAGGTATTATTAGTTTAGGTCAGAGATTAGGTCAGCTTCTCATAGAGAAGACCTTGCTGGACCTGACTTCCACTGATCAAAACACACTGAAAATCCCAAACTCACAATATTCCTACTTGTCCAAAAGAAAAACTGTAACCATGACATTAGCTTTCAGGCACTTTGACCCCCGTAGTGGTTTTAGGTCTGCTTTGATCCATTCTTTCCCACATTACATGACGTCTCTGATGTTCTGTCTGTGTGATGACTTATTCTGCCTGTGTGAACAGGGTGCACAGAGGTATATTCATACATAGGTTGACAGGCAAGTAGGAAAGCCTATTATAATGTTCATATAGATCCTTTTGAACCAATCCATTGCTTTTATTTATAATTCATAGTAATGTTATCCTAAATTCATTCCGGTGTACATTTTGCTATTACATTAACAAGATTGCAACATGTTTGCTAATATTACTTAGTTAATTATATATTATATATATTTGTAAGGTTAGCCAGCTATTATTTTCATTGGGAAATATGATGAAAAATAAATGAACTTAATTACCATCAGTTCACCATCAGAACACCCTAATCCATCCAATCACCTTTGGCTGCATAATGTTTATTTCTGTCACTGTAATCTCATTCTGGTAGTTAATTTACTTTTTAACTTAAGTACATGTGGGAGCCCATACTTCTTTACTTTAGGTGTAGTCAGTATTTCTTACCAGTCATTTTGACATAAGTTTAGTATCTGTACTTCTGCTCGAGAAAACAATGTGTGTATATTTGCCATATTTGAATGTAGTACACTTTAAATAATTAAGTGTTTTTATTTTATACTAACTATTATACTAACTCATTTTGTAAAAATCTTTTAATTCAGGTATATTTTTGATCAGCCTATAAAACAAACTCGCGGTTACCGAGTTTTGCTATAGCCTATCCTAGCAACCAATGGGGCGAAAGGCATGGGTACAGCCTGGACAGGTGGCCAGTCCATTTGTTTTAAAAATACACTAACAGTACACTTAAATGAACTTTGTATGTAAGGGCTTCCTAATGGCCCTAATAGGTGCATTGGTATTGTTAAAGCTTAAAACCTGATCCTTGAAGCTACAATCCATAGCTTAAATCATTCGAGCCAGAGCTAATTCTCATTTTATATCATTTTTACAGCTTTTTATTAGCTGTAAAACTTTGATTTGTCTATTGTACACATGGTTTTACTCACAGATCATTTAATTTGATTAAAGAACAGTAGTTGCTGAACATTGCCTTGCCTTTCTTTGGATTTTTGCAATGAATTTTTAATGCTGCCCTGCTATTTCTGTATCAGTTCTGCCATCTGCACACACTGACTTTAACCCGGTCCAGCTGGGGTGAGCTGAAGAAAGTTCCTCAACTGACTTTACTGGCTCACTTGGACAAATATGATGAATAAAGTGGGGGAAAAATCCATTCTGTTGCAGTGTTAGGTTGGGATTACAGCAGCAATGAATAGAAATGTGGTGCAATACTGCATGTATGCACAGGCTTCCGTTATGCAATGGACAAATTAGGGGTTTCCAATCTTGTTCCTGGAGGGCTGGTCTTGCTGTGTTTAGCTCCAACCCTAGTCAAACATACCTGAACCAGCTAATCAAGATGTGGCTAGGTTTACAGCAGCACTGTTTCCTCACAGTAAGAAGGCACTGGTTTGATTCTCGGGTGTGGAGTTTGCATGTTCTTCACCAGAACTCCAGTTTCCTCCAAAATCCAAAAACATCTATGTTAGGTTGACTGGTGATTTTATTTCTGAAATAAATCCGAAATTCTTTTCATTTGTTGCATTTTCTGCTATACCCATGTAATGACGTTGCTCTCTTGCTCCCTATCTCTCTCCTGAGAAAATATTTTTATTTAAAACGTTTCTACACCAAGTTATTTGTAAACAGTCATTTTTTTTTGTAGAAATTTAACCCAAAATTTTTATAGAAAACAACATTTATCTTTAATATTTACCATGATCTTAAAGCTTTTAGAAATCATGATTTTATTACTGCAGGTGCTCTTAACATTTAGCCTGTGTAGGGTTAATGAGAGAGAAGTATGAGTGTAAAGTTGCCATGAAAACAGTCTAGGTGGTGCTGGGGTTGGTTAAAAAATAATAATAAAAAAAATAATAGATAAAAAAATGGGTTTTTTTATGTACTTATTGTGTGTGTGTGTGGCCAGCTCTACAGTGCCTTTTCCCATAAATTGCAATTTTTTTTTCATTGAATTACTACATTGCAGCCGTTGTCTTTGCTCCCTATGTGACGTTAACCTCGAGATCTAGTAACGATACTAGGGGTCACTTTTTGGGAGCCCGATGTACCTCTGACATATTTGAAAAGGCTGATAAAATTGGTCAAGCAGAGTTTGCATAATTGGTCATGCACAGAACTTTTATTATAAATAGACTGGTCGTGAATATGCTTACCATTCTTCACAGTGCAGCAGGCAGAGAGAAAGAGCAGTTCAGTGATTATCTCTTGGCCTGACACTGGAGCAGAGAAGCAGCATGATCAGTGTTTTTTCCCTCAAGGTGGCAGCAAGAGGACCTCTGTGTGCGACGCTGGCAGCAGTAGACCCTGCGAAATTCCTTGTTTTCTGCATAGGGCAAGGTTTTTGGTTAAAAGCCAGATTTCTTATTTTTTATGAAGATATGGCTTCTCAGCCATGTGTTTCTGGATGCAGCCGGCTCATTACGTTCAGAGACTGACACTATTGCTGCTTCCTTAGCATGTTTCCTTGTGGGCTAAGCTAGCCGTCTTTGCTCAGCGAGGTGTCTCGGTCACTTCAGGCTCTCTCTGCCTACAGGTACAACGGTGCAGTGTGGGTTGACGGAAAGTTGTTGGGGTTAGGGCTGTGACTATGCTGTAGCCACAGGCTTCCCAACCCTTCCTGGCGAGATGTAAATTGTTTAGCTTGCTGGAGGAACAAGAGGGGTTCCCAGATATGAACAGATATGAACCCGAGACAATGATAAGGCAGAACTGGGCCCTTGACAGGTTTCAGTTCAGAATGCTGAATTTGTCCTATGCTGACATGCATGAGACCCCAGAATTGGTTTGTGGCTTAAGACCTGAAAGATGCAAACTTTCATATCTACATCCTTCAGGCTCAGGCCATTTCTGCTGTTTGCCTTTGAGGGCTGGGTGTATTAGTAAAAGATCCTCCCTTCTGACTGTTCCTTTTCCTGTGGGACTTAACAGAACTTGCAGAAGCTGCCTTGGCTCTTCCACAACTATCTCTAAAATTGGCTAATTTTAATTTAAATTTTTGTTTGCTTGGGGCTTCAAGCCATTTGGGAAAACACTTCCCATGCAGAGGATCTTTCTTTTTATTTACTTGAACTCATGTTTTATCATATTGTTGGTGCAACTCGGCCAGTGCTGAAATGTGTGAGCTTGCTCATGGTCACAGCTCAGTGGTCCCTCTTAAGCACTTTCAGAGACTCCTGGGGCATTTGGCATCTTCAGCTGTGATGGTTTTGTTAGGCCTAAGATTGCTTCAGCACTGGCTTCATTATCGTGTCCCGAGATGGGCAATTCGCCACATTGTTTCACCATGCTTTCAGTTACTGATTGGACACAGCTTTTCTTCAGGCAGGGGTGTTTATGGGGCAAGTGTCCAGACGTATAGTTATGTCATCTGCTATGGTACCAGGACAGCTTTTTTCCCAAACAAAGAATTTTCCACTGGTTAGCTGGCTACTTCCAACACATTTGCCAGGTTTTACAACCTGCGAATGCAGTCCACCCCCCCCCCACCCCCCCGGATTGTTGTGAAGTGGCTGTGAGCTTTCTCCCCCTGGGGGTTAAGTTTTTGATATTTTTGGTCAAAAAGGTTCTGTTGTTAACTCTAGTCCACCCTTTCCATCAGTTAGCCGACCCAGCAGAAGGATCCAAGCTAGGTGGTTCTCTTCACTACATGTGCTCTGCTTGTAGTGGCTCCCTGGTAGCGGCCCAATGTATGTAATTTTTACTGTAAAAGAGTTTTCCGGTGCAGTTATCCCTCGTATCTGTAACTATATAGAATCAAATGTGTCCCCATGTCTTGCGTCACCCCTTCAGCACAGACCTCCTATATTAAACTGCTTATTTGCCCCCTGTGGGAGGGGCCTGGTCCCAGAGGGGCAGGATTTCCAGCAGGAGACACACTGGTAGATCACAGGTGAAGCTGCTAGTTTGACACGCTAGTTTGTCAGCACATACTTCGGTAGACTTCCGACACAGTCTGACCGCTAGTTTTGTCTTTCAGATTAAACTTTTTGTTACATATGGTAAACCTCATTCCCTGATCGAGGGAACAGAGACATTGTGTCCCTCATGTCACTGCATTTTACTGTCCCGAGGGAGTCGTATTTGACTCCTCAGGTCAGCACGGTAAGCATATTCGCATCTGGTCTATTTTATTTTAAGTTTAAGGCATGGACAATTATGCTAATCCTGCTCAACCATTTTCATTGGCCTTTTAAAATATTTAGAGGTACATCAAGCTCCCATCCCATATCTACACTATATTGCCAAGTTTGAAGTCACCTAAGCATCATAAAGAAATTTGCTTCTAGTAAGTCTTTCCACTAAAATCTGAAGCTTGAATGTAAGAGCTCTCTTCATTTAGCTACCACAGTATTAGTGAGATCAGACACTGTCATAGCAGTTCATTGCGATGACAGCGATCATTCAAAGATGTTCAGCAATGTTAAAATCCAGACTTTGTGCCGGACATTCAGGTTTATTTCACTTTAATTATGACACACCATGTCATAATAGAGCTCAGCTACTTTGTGCTTAGGGTCTCTCAGTTCCAGTAAAGGAATAATGTTGTAATGCTACAACCCACAAAAGCAATTGTAGACATGTCTATCTGCAAAAACGTATTTTTTTAACCTATTTATCTTCACCCATCTATTCATGTATATATTTATCTGTTTGTATGTCTGTCCATGTACACAACCAACCATTTGCACATCTATTTACTTATCCATCCATCCATTTAATTATGTCTCTGTCTACACGTTGGCCATCTAACTGTATATCTGTATATTTAATGTACTTCATTTCTGGCATTTGGAAAACACCCTTACCCAGAGCAGATTGCATCTAATTTGAGCTGTGGGTCATGCTCAAGCCCAGCCATATCAGCTTGGTGTTAGTGGTAATTAAACTCATAATGTTCCAATCACGAGTACTGATGTTTTTTCCTTTTCAGTATGAAAAAAGAGCATGCACACTTTTGTATAACAAGTGTTTAAAATGTTTAATATTGGACATTTGCAGACATTTTAAGACTTTAATTATATATTTATTTGTAATATTTTTTGTACATCTCACCAGGTCAAATTTTTTTTTTAATGATGCACCCCACTGATATTTTAGTTTTTAGGAGGTAAAGATTAATGATCGTCCTCGTGTTTGATCTATAGCTGTGCGTTGAATTATGCATGTGTTTTGCATAACAGTCATTTCTTTGCCCTCTTTTTGATTGGTGAGCTAACATATCTTCCAGATAAGACAGTATCTTTTCTTGTTATAAGCTTTTTTTCTATTTCTAACATTAAAAGCTGTAGTTTTGTAAATAAAATAGTGATATTAGACAAAAATATTTGAGGGTTCCATTCCATTATCCTAAAAGTGGAAAGGGGTGAATTGGTGGTTAAGGTGTTTGACTGATACCAGTACTATTTCCAAAGCCACCACTGAGAGTTCACAATTGCTCAGCTGTATAAAAAAAATGTGAGTCGATTTTGATAAGGACGTCTACCAAATGCTGCAAATGCAAAACTGGGTAGTGTATGAACTGCAAAAAATACCTGCTCTGGTAATTACTAAGTAATAAAATATCCTGCTTTTTCCGTCTCCCAAAACTAGACCTTTTAGTGGAATTAGTTTTTTTTATCCTTAAATGTCATTTCCGACTTCATCCGCAATCCCATCACGTAAAAACGAACAAATTGCATACGTCCTTGTTTTGACATTAGCTTTTAATATTATGCATCAATCTCCTCTGACAGACAAGGTTACAAAAAGCACAGTCTTTCTTGCAAGGTTGCAATTGCAATAGATTAAAACAGGAAATTACACCCTGGTGCAAAGCAAATAGACTTTAGTGACACCGGCTGCATTTAAAAGGGTGTCTAATAATTTTTTGAAAAAAAGTTTACATTGTTGGTGTGATTGAATCTCCAACCAATTGTAATTAGGTTTGATTTCTTTGAATACAAATGTTCGAGTATGTGTGTGAAGCTTTTATTCACCTGATGGTTTTTTCTTGTAATACTATTTTAGTGGTAATATTTTAGCCGATGGTGAGGAATAATGTTGTCTGTAATGGTATAATATGATGTCGCCGTAAGATATTGCTCTTTAATTAAATGAATATAATGGCTGAGTTAATTGTCACGTCCTCTCCAGGATCATTTGAGCGTACAACAAAAAGGTCTGATGATTTAAATGGAATTGTGTGATTGTATCAGTGTGTCTTTTTTTTTTTTTACTTTCTTATTCGCCCTGAGGTTCAAAACACTTCTGTGTTTTTTTTTCCTGAAGTGTTTCTTTACAGGGTTTTTGCTCTATCTTTTTCTTTCTTTCTTTCCTTGTCTTCTTTTCTACGCTCATATGTGTACGTATGTGTGTTCTTTCCGCCTCTGTTCCCAAATGTATAACTCTCAGATAAAAAAGCCAGTGTCAAAGAGAGTGTTGTTCTACCACTGTAATTTGGCTGGCTTTTTTTTGAAGGCCAGCTTAACAAGAGCTCAGGGGAGCGAGGCTGCTGGGAAGTGGCTGTCACCAGCTCTTTCTGTCTTACATTTGGCGATACACTTGGAAAGGGCGAGCGAGAGAGCAGGAAAGGGGGGGGGCTAACACTGTAGGAACACTATAATGAAGTCCTACACTCGGACAAGTCCAGTATAATGGTGCTATATCTGCTACGATAAGGGGGTGGAAGTCTTGTCAAAAATGTTTCATGCTGCTGGTATGAAGCATGTTGTGGTTAGTAAAGGTGACACCGATTAATCTTTGTAATAAGAAGGAGAAAAGCTAAAGCTTTTGACCTACATCATCTTTTTCAGTTTTTCGGCACAAACAGGAAATCACCAATTATAGTTATTAGCTTGGTGATTGAGGGAAGAGGTGTACAGGCCATAAAAAAGCAAAGAAGACTTACTGAAAGAAAAAGAGAAACTAAGATCTAATAAGAGGAAAAACCACTGAGAAGGCATGCTGCATGAAGGATGCTGCATTCATACACCAATTTACAACAGCATTGTATGTCAGTGGAATGCTGAAAGATGATTCGAAAACTCTCCACTGTTGTACTGGGCAAGGGGTGAGTGTGTGCTTGTGTGTGAGAGAGAGAGCAAGCATGCATTTATATTAAGAATATTCTGACTGCCAGTAATTTTCATTGCCCGGTTCCTTTGACTGTATCTTAACAATTTAGTGCAAAAAGTATTCGACCGGCATCCGGAACGGTTTGTCTGTCTGCATTAATAGGTGTGCAGCTGTTAATTGGTGTTCCATTTATAACACACGAGCACAACCAGTGATCAAGAACATCTTTTTTATTTTACTGATTCCTGCAATCATACTTAAATAGGGTGCAGGGAGTGTATTAGCATGGGCAAAAAGGTAGAGAGAAGGCAGGCGTTAGCAACTCCTCAGAACTGCCAGGCTAAGAAATGTAGTAACTATAGTCATTTTCTTTTGTGTTAGATGCTATGCACTCATGATGTCAGGAATAAAATGTACACTTAATTTGTTAATATGTACTTATGTGTATGAATGTGTAATATGTAATATGTACACAGTGTATGAATGTCCTGTTTTTACAATGGCTACAGTTGAGCCTATTTTTAGCATAATAATTTTTTTTTTTGCTTAAAAAAGCCTAGAAACTTTTAATGGTAATTATTGGGAATAAACTAGAAATTTACAAAATTGTGGCTTAGTCAGTAAAAGGGATTTTAAATGTAGTATTTTAAATGTATCCAGAATAAGACCCTTTGTCAGTTTTTCCAGGATATAGAATATAATTATAAAAGTTGTTCGCTAATGAACTTTTTTAATTTTATTTTTATTGAGAGTTTATATCAATTTTTCCAATTTCCAAATAATTTGATTAAATTCCAATAAAATCATGACAAATGTACAACTTGAAATATTTCCAAAATTGGCAAGATAACGTTAACATTGAAAATTTGTGGAAATTTATCGAAAGCTATAGACATGTATAGACACAGTCCAAGTGATGTATAGATTTTTTTATTTTACGATATATAAACCTTAATTATTATACATAATAAGGAATTGATCTGATGGACAAACAGTTAAATTAGGAGGAAAAATGTTGTATATTATATAAGACAGTACTATGGATTGCTTTACTATTAAACATTTTTTTAAATCTGTATGCAATAAGTCAACCTCTTAAATGTTAGCAAACAAGTGCTGATCATGGGTTCCAGCTCTGTTCCAGTGATGTGGTGGTATACATTTTGATTGGAATTTCTTAGTGTTTTTGGTGTTGCATTGCTGATTTAAAGATTATGGGTTCATTTCCAAGCACCACCAAGCTGCCATTGCTGGGAGGCCCAGAAATGTAAACTCTCCAATTAGGTTAAAATGCCATTGTTTAACAAATGGCAAAAATGTTAATAGAATTTTGCTTTGTTGTTTTGTTAACTTAAGTTGAATTTCTTCCCCTGACTAACAAGACTTCATTAAAGGTGTGATTAGGCATTAGATCTAAACCTTTAATCCGATCGGGTGCAACAAATATCACCCTAAGACAGTTATGTAAGGGAAATATAAAAGAAAGTTCTGAAGTATGACCGTTTAAGAATTTAAATCCAATCTTTTCCATCAGTGGCAAAGCCATCAAACAAATTCCCACCTTATATTCCACTGATAACCGTCACACTCTGAGGCTGAGCCAGAGTAAATGTCCAACGCTATCTGCTGTTTGTTCTGTAGCCCCAGGTTCTCTCCTGCTCAATCAACCCGGAGCAAAGGCTAACAGCTTCACACAGAGCCAAATCTGTTTCAGTAAAATCCCCTAAAAATAAGGGGTCCCACACCTACCCGGCAATACCTCTAAAGGGTTTGAGAATTGGCTGGATGACAATTTCCAGTAAAGTGTTTAATTTTTCTCTTGTCCACATGGAACTGGTTTTTCACCTGTGTAAAAAAGGGTTCATGTGAATCAAGGCAGGTAAAATCTAATTTCCTATGTAAACAATTAAAATGGAGTCTGTTTTCACTCCATTATATAAGCCTTTTTTTTTACTGTTGGTGACAAGGTTACCAATACCACTGCCAGCTGTTTGTACATTTTGATGGAAACACAAAGACCCCTTCTGGGAATCAAATCCCCAAAAGCAAATTTTTGTTTGTTTGTTTGTTTTTGTAGTATTTAAGATTGCCTATATGTTTATCTTCATAACATTTTATTGTTTAATAACCCTATTCTCAAGATTTGTTATTCCAATACTGTAAAGCTTTAGTTTGGATTTTTGCATGTACATTTACTGCATTTGGCAGTCATTCTTATTCAAAGCGATTTCTTTTATACAAGTTGATCAGTAGAGGACTCAGCAGTAGCAAATTGGTGCTGGGAATCGAACTTCTAATTATCAGTCCAACACCTTAATCACTGCACTAACACAAAAAAACTAAATAGGGGAAATGGATATTCTAGGAGCTAGGATGATGACAATGAAAGAAACAAAAAAATAGACAATAAAAGTCTGCAGCAGAGTGTGAGAGAGATGTGGACAATAAAAGTGACAAATACCAAAAATAAAACAAAGGGATAAAATCAATTAATAGTCAAGGTGTTGTAAAGACCCTTTCATGAACCCCAGTTTCCTTTTATCTTTTAAGCCAATAGTCCATGCTTGAAGACTGGTAGAAAGGTGCCACCACTACACAGGTCAGCTAGTCCTTGTCCATATTTAACCAGAGAAGAAAGCAGAGCTCTAGTATAGTCTAGTTCGTCTAAAGGGTCAAAACAAAAAGTCAGTTCTATAACATTGACTTTGAGCTCCTCCCGGGTGACCGAGCTTCTCACCCTATCTCTGAGGGAGTGCCCAGCCACCCTACAAAGGAAACTCATTTCGGCCCTCCGTATCTTGGATCTTGTCCTCTCAGTCATGACCCAAAGTTCAAGGCCATAGTAGATAGTAGAAATGTAGATTGACCGGTAAATTAAGAGCTTCGGGTTGCAGCTTAGCTCCTTCTTCACCACGATTCGCCGGTACATCGACTGCATTATGGCAGCAGCTGCACAGATCCTCCTGTCAATCTCCTGCTCCATTTTTCCCTCACTCGTGAACAAAACCCTGAGATACTTAAACTCCTCCAC